>LPNX011029197.1:44385-119746 GCA_001517045.1 Pseudotsuga menziesii
ATAACTTAGCCTTCTCCTACATTCAGGGAGGCTAACTGGAGCACTCTGGGGGTGATCTAAGTGATATTAATGCACCTAATTGCTAACTGATGGTTACAATTAGTTAACAGGGCAGTGAAGGCACCTCCTTTCATTTAATTGATTGTTTAATGATTAATTAATGAACTGGAGTCAACAGGGGTGCCTCCAGCAGCTTTTGATGTTCAGTTCAACTTCAGTTTACCTCATCAGGGTTCATTGGAGTCATTGAAGCACTAGCACTTGATGGTTGGCTTGCTATGACATGTGTCTGATCTCTTTCAGTTGAGACTTAGTCATTTATTGCGCTCCAACTTCAATTAGGGCTCAGTTGAGTCAATTAGGGTTTTGATCAGTGGTTAATTGGAGTGTTGACTATGGCTTACATTCAGTTAATCTAGACTCAGTCATTCAATTCGAATGACCTCCTTGAGGATTCGAATTGCTCATTCATTCATGCTTATAGCATGACATTGTATTGTATTATCATTCTTTCATCTGATTATACAGAGTGACTAGTCATTCTTTAGACCGATTACACCATTTCATGAGTTATTTGTTGATTAATATTTGATGAGACTGATGTTTAGTCCCTAGATCAATGTGCAAGATTAATAGAGACAGAATGAACCTTCAAGAAAAGAGGCAACATTTAAATCCCTATCCAATAATAAATTAGAAAACCTAGATGATGAGGAAGCCCTCTTCATCAAAAAATGTGAGAAAGGTATTGGGAAATATAAATTAAAGCTACCTTTGAAATGTTTTAACTATGGAATAATTGGAAATTTTGCCAATAAGTGTCCTTACCCAAAACAAGAGAAGAGTGATCATGAAGAATCTTGTTGTCATAAGTGTAAGGCCATGGACAAGAAGAAGTTTAAGAAAAAGAAGGGAAACTTATATTCCAAATAAGATAGTGACGATGAAAGTAAAGATGTTGAAATCCTATTCATGGGAATAAATACTCAAACTCAGAATGTTGAATCATATGAGGAATCAAAAGTGGACCTAGAAGCTCAATACAAGGATTTTGTTGATGAAATTGAAAAATGTAGGAGAAGGAACAAAGTTTTGAAAGACAATCTGTCAAAGTACCAAGAAGAAACAAATCAAACTATTATGGACTTGAAGAACCAACTACAAGAGGCCAAGAAGAAAGAAGAAGACCTAGTAGTTCTGCTCAAAGAGAAAATCCAAGATTTTGAAAAATTTGAAAAGGAGATTATTCAAATTAGAAAAGGGGTTGATGAAAAATATATCAAATCAAAATTTGTGAACAACTTAAGGATTTGTTGCAGTTGCAACATTTTTTCCCCCAAAAAATTTATTTTTAGGGTCCCCCCTTTATATTTTAACATCTAGACGGCCTAGGGATGTGTATTTTGACCCAAGTTTTCCCAGGGCCCATATTTTTTCCAAAAAAATTTAGTATATTTGCATGTCTGTATCGGATGCTCAGTCAACTAGCTTTATGATATCGGATACTTAGTTGACTAGTCTTTCGACGTTGCGGAGGAGCAGTCCGCTAGCTTTCTGATGGGTTTTGTCGAGGGTTTTTCGAGATCGAAGTCGAAGCGTCGGGAGTAGGTTTGCCTATCCTTTAGGTGTTGTCTACAAAGGTGCCAACGCCTTAGTTCAAAGCGGATCCGACGAATCGGATGTCCATTCCGATATCCTCTTCTGATAACCAATTAAATGGGAAATATCACCGTCGGGTTGGTTTTCTGGATCGAACCGGGGTTGTTAGTCTGTCCGCCGACCGACGTTATGGAAGGTTAGTTTTGAGATGATATGAAGGCTTCTTGTTTTCTTCGTCGATTCCGAAGAGATTAGTACCTTTTTTTTTCTGATTTCTTGCCCAAGTAGTTCACTGGGGGAATAGAGTGATGAGCAGCCGACACTGCGGTTTTGCTTCGAAGTTGGTCTCCCGATAAAGGTTAAAATTTTTCCCGCCGCTAGTGTTCTCTGCTCCCGATCGAGGTCTATATAACGTCATTTTGGGGTTTTTCCTTGTCATTTACACCGTTGAAGCCTTCCATCCTCTTGTGTGTGTGCAACTTTCAAGACTTGATTCATGCTACTCTACACCCATGGAAGGTTTTTTCTCATCCAGGTTACTTGCATCGCTATTTCCAGGTAGGTTTTGTCCGTAACTTTGTTTCTTTGGATTGATTTTTGTTAATTTTAATCACCAGGTGGATGGGGTGAAGTTCATGGTAGGGTTAGGTTTTCTTATACATAGTACTATTTTCTTGCGGTGATTTTATTTATTATTAAGGGCTCAGTCTATTTTCTATGAGCATTTTGTCTGACCGGTGGTTTTTAGGCTTTCCGCCATGAGTGCACCTGTGAAAATTGCGTGAGGATTTAGGGCATGGTGTAGATAAGTGTTTCACTATATACACCATGCTATTATTGGTTGTTATGTGTTCATCCTGAGGTTAGAAAGTCGTGTCCCCTACAGCATTAGTTTCCCGTGGGATTCAGGAGGGCCGCGTAGTTGACTAGGGTTTTTTGGAGATGAGTTTTCGCGTCAGTTTAGGAAGTTGGATGAAACTGATAGGGTTTTTTGGGATTCTTGTATATGCAGCGGTGGGATGAATTTTGATTCAAACCAAAGTTCCTGTATAAGTTAAAGAAATATTTCTACTGTTTTGAGATAATTGAAGTTTTGAGCAGATTTAGAGGCCAGCATATTTGCAGAGTTTTCTTTATTAAAATATCTCATTCTGAGGACTGTGTATCAACATAAATTTCCAACAAGCATATCGAAGAAGGGGTAATGATTATATGTTTTTCTTGTCTATTATTATACCAGTTTCTAGAGATAGTTAGACTGAAACCATGTTGCATGACGGTTGCAGGTTGATTTCCAGTACAACAATATGCCAAGGAAACAAAAGAATAAATCCCAAGTGGGTGAAGAGGAACTTGAAGTAGAAGTGATAGCCAAGGTAGAAGTCATTTATGAAGACACTAAAGTTACTACTAGGGTTGGACCATAATATAAGTGGGGAGAAGTGCATAGAATGATTTCAAGCCAAATTTTCCTTGATGCTGGTTTCGAAGACATGCACATATATACAAATATTGAGAGGTCATCCCTGATGAAAGTGGCTACTAGGCCTGAGTTATTTCCGTGGTTGGAAGTGATAAGTTGGATTCTGCCCAGGGCAGATGTAACAAGTATGATCCTATAAAATACTGAGAAGCAATGTTATGCCACATATATCCCTGCTTATGTGTCCATGGCATATCATCTACCATCACCACAGACTTATCTAACTGAAGGTTGGCTAAAGGAGTTAGGTCTAGAACTGGTAGACAGTGAAGAAAATGATGATCTCGGGTAGAAACTTCAAGACCATACCTTCTGGGGAATATGAGACATCAACTCTCTGTGCCCCATATAGATTCACTGCTTTAATGCTGAACAAAATCTTTCGAAGAGCTAATGGGAAACATTTTAAGCTTGGTTGGATACCTGTTATTTATTATGTTGCTACACAGGGGACTATTTTTAACTGGGAAAGCATAGTGTCAAATAGCCTGTCAGCCTACATCAGCACAACCTTGGGAGGAGTACCCAAAAGAAGTCTGAATTCTACATGAGCTCTATTTTGATAGACTGCATTCTATGCACCCAGCCTTTCCTTGCACTAAAATTCCATTGGGATAAGGATCGAGCTCCAGTATATGTTGCTTACAAGTTATTTTGGGCTCACAAATACTACACCTATTATAAGGAGATCTGTGAGCATTTCATCATGCCTTTATACACTTTGATTTTCTTGGAAGAATGCAATTGCATGTTAGAAGAATATTTCAAGGTTATGAAATAATTTGGAATTTATTATCTAACAGAGGATGGTTTATATTTAAGGATGTATGGTGGATCGAGAGCCCCTTCTCCGCTTCCGAGATATGCTACTGATTATGTACTCCATAAAGAAGATGTTAGATAGTTATATATTGATGGAGTAGGGAGTTTCCTATTTGAACAGAAAAAGGCAGTATATCCTGCAGTGCCTTTTTTCATTGGGAGTTACAAATTTTCAAGGGTGAAGACTGCGGTATAATTTGTCCAGGAATTGGAATACTTTCACTTCGATGAAATGAACTTTCATAGAAATGACTCAAATGACAAAGTAGCTGATTATTGCAAGGAAGCTGGAGTACATTTTGAGTACACATATTTTTGGGACAGAGATGAGGAGACTTTCTGCAACGCTAAGAACATGACAGCCCTTAGAAAAATATTCAAGCAAAAAATAACAACTGTGGGTGGTAAAGGAAAGCTTGCTGAAAAATAGAAAAGGAAAGAGGAAGAAGAAGCAAAGAAGAGAGAGGAGGAGGCTGACAGGATTGTACAGGAAGCAGAGAGTTGGCCGAGGATAGAAGAGGAAGAAAAGAAACGAGTTGCAGAGGAAGCAACCAAGAAGGATGAAGAAGAAAGGAAAAAACAAGAAGAAGATGAAATCCAGGAAAAACAAGCATACAGTGAAGGGTTCAGATTAGAAAGTGTCCAAAAAGAGAAACAACAAATAGAAAAGGCACCTGAAAGCTCAAGAATAGAGATACTAGAAGGACAAGACCCTACAGACCAAGAACATGATCAATCTGATAGTAACCCATTAGAGCTTGTTGTTCCTTCTAGCAGTACAATAGTAGAAGGTTCAAGGTCATTTTTTGGACTGGATTTAATTCCTTTATTGCCTACGGAAGGGGAGGAGGTACCAGATTTCAATACTATATTTTACGATAAAGAGAAAAAGAAAATTGTCAAGAGAATTGAAAAGAAGGTGGACACTGGGGGTAAACCAGGAATGATGGTAACCGACAAAACAGTAGTTCACGGTACACATAAGGATCCATGTTTACTAGTGAGGGCTGGGGTAGATATAACCCTAGCCACTGAAGACAATGTGGAATAACCTCGAGTAGTATTAGAAAGGGGTGGCCCAGCTGAAATAAACTTTGAAGAAGGAAAGGGGTGAAAGCCAAAATCTAAAGAGAAAGCATGAGGACATGATCGGTGAGGTCAACGTTTCAAAGGAAGAATGTCAAACCTTGCAGGTAGATAAAGATGCTCTGGTAGTATCTGCAGAAAATATGGAGAGGATTTCTCAGGCTATCTCAACAGAGTTGGGAAAACTACAGCTGAAATATTAGAATTTGGAGGCTGAGAAAAATCATCTTCAATTATCAGTTGAAGAACTAAATAAAGAAAAGAGTAGATTAGAAAGTAAAGTGACAGAGCTAGAAGAGATGAAGATCACCGTAGAAGGGAAGGCTAAGCTATATGAGACTCAAATAGTAGCCTTGGAGGAAGAAAATAGTTCACTTGCAGCTTCATTGAAATCAGCTATGGAGCAGAAGGTTGATATTGAACCTTTAAAGAAGCATGCTATTATGCTTAGAAGGAAGATTCATTAAATACAACTACGGATAGTAGAAGAAAGACTTAAAGTCCAACAAATAGACATTAGATTAGAAGAGATTGTAAGTACAACCTCATATTTTTTGGATAGAACCCAGGATATTTTGGAGACTCTACGGGGAAGGATGGCTTGGGTAGAAGCAAACAAAGAATCTCCGGCAGCTATATTTGTCAAAGATCAGGAGACAATAAAGTAAGAGTATGAGCTGATTGATTTTTCCAGTAACGCAGCAGAAGAATTAAAGAAGGAAGTGAAGAGAACACAGGGTGCCTGTGCTGAATTTCGTAGGAGAGTGCTCCTGACTTATAATCAATGTCAGACCTCCACTGCGAACAGATTGGAAGCACTACCAAAACATGAAATGTTTTTGAAACACTTACAGGGAAAACGCAACGAAGATGAACAATCCATCCAGCGAGTCAAGGAGTTGGATGAAAACATACTAAAGACTGAAGTAGCACATGCAGCTGTAAACATCCACTTGCTAGAATACCAACTGTGCTTGATTCCTGCAAGGATAGTGGGTATAAAAACCCAGGGTTCTCATCACGAAATCACTATCATCTTTCTCGAACCTTCTGGTTTTGAGAATATAGCAGTCGAGGCAAATATATGGAGAAAGTTCATGAACGAACAAGTTGGGCCCTCCTAGTGGGATATTTTGAAATATTGATAAATAATGTAATATATTATATTTATTTTTGTGCACAAGCTACAAGACAAATTTTTGTAAAAGAAAGTTTGGAAGCCCAAAAGGCAACAAGGGGCAGCCTAAGAGTTTTTGCTTTTTGTAGAAATATAGGCAAGTTTTAGGTAGTAAAGGATCTTTTTTCAGACAATCTTGGTGCAAGATTATTGTAAGAAGAACTAATTCATCTTATAATAAAGAGTTATACTTTTTGGCTGGAGAAAGCACCGTGGAGTTTCAAATGTTTGCCATGGGATGGTTGGATGTGAACTGTTTCTGTTTCAGCTTGTTTCCATGAACTGTGAGATCGTTCTAACTTATGAATTCTTTCATGTTGTGAATGTGCTCTTGTTTATTTCTATGAAATTTCCACAATCATAGTCGAGTAATGAATGTTTTAATTAACAATGAGCTATCTCTTTGTTCATCTGTCTATTGATATTCATGTGTTCAGAAAGGTTAACAACTATCTGTAATTTTATTAATACATGTTATACAATATATTACTCACCATTAATTACAGTATTGCTCCCTAGGGATAGATTAATTAGTCTTAGTTAGTTTTGCTTTATTTGTGATGTAGAAGAGAGAGAGGTAAGACGAGAGGTAAGAACCTGCGCATCACGTTTTGACCCTCCTCGTTATCTCTATCGCTTGCATTTAGTTAGGCACTTGCACATCATACATAAAGATAAAAACTAAAATATACACCTAAATGGTGGACCAGGCCGCAACCAGTAAAACATTTTAACTGTTACTTGATCTATGGTAGTCGGACCGTAAACCGGATGGATTCCCCATACCAAACAATAACGAGCTAGTTGGGAACATTTTTTGGGGAGAATCCCTACTGTTGTTACCTGTGATTTTCTAGGCCTTAATATTTTTGGTGCTAGAAGGAGGGCCACTATTGCATGGTTGGCCGAGGAAGCCCTCTTTCTCGAAATTACTCCACCGGTGACAGTTCTGAAACCAGTTTGCCTCACAAACCCACTCCTAAAGAAAAGGGAAAGGGGTATCTTTACCCCGTGGATAACAAAGTGGTTGATGATTTAAGAAGAATTACCAGGGCATATGCAAAAAATATTGGAGGATTACCTATTGTATTTGTCCTACCTAGAAGAGAGTATCAGAAGAAGGACCATCCTCAATTGGAAGAATCAGTGTTGGTATAATATCGTGAAGAATTGGTAGAAACAACCTTACAAGAAGTTGACGAGCTTTTGGATCAATTGGGACCAGATTCCCCTCATTGTTCACCTTTTCAGATCCCTGTTCAGTCCCCACCTCATACTCCACTCATAATCATGGCCAATGTAAATGCAAATCAGCCACCTCCACAACCTGCTTGGAGAGCTAGATCTCCTTTAAATTTGACACCTCCATTACATGATTTGCCTTAGAGTTTTGACAAAATGTTACCCAAATTTGAACCAAGTGAAGGAATTCTTGTAGATGATCATTTGTAGAGTTTTTATCTGGATTTAGAGGGGATACGAGTAGTAGAACATGAAGATGTAGTCTGTAGATTGTTTCCTCATACCCTGAAAGGAAAAGCAGCTTCATGGTACTTTTCCTTACCCACAAATTCGATCACAAATTGGAATATCTTTGAGAGACTATTCAGAAGCAAATACAGGATCTAGAAAACTCATGCAGCTTTAATGAAAGGGATAATTGCTCTAAACAAGGAGAAGAAAGAAAAAGTACATAAATTCACTCAAATATTTGCTGCTTACTTAAACAACTTGAGTGCAGCTGACAAACCATCTGAGCATGCCCTGATTGAGTACTATACCTCATCCCTCGGTCCAGATCTAGCCATGTTTTCCAAGAGATCAGTTAGACCAACATTGGTAGAAACCTATGAAGAAGCTGAGAAGGTAGAGGCATAATTGGAGAGTATAGAGCACTATCCTATGCAGTGAGATGAGAGAACTTATGGAAAACAAAATCCATTATTATTAACTAAACCTAAGGATGAACAATCACATGAGTTAGATGGGATGGTAAAGATGATGCAAAAGTTATCAAATCGGGTGATTGATTTAGAAAAAGAAAAGGAGGCTCAAAAACAATATAAGCCTTATTACAAAAAAAGAGAAGACAACAGTCAACCTAAACCTCCTCCACACAATCCTTCAGCAACGAATTTGACCGATGTAGGAATGGATAATTTTTGCAATTTCCATCAACAACCTCATTCTGAGAAGAATTGTCCACAATGGATTATTTCTATGACATTAGTAATGAACCAATTATTGGATTCCAAGCTGACAGAAACTTAGGAGGAGAAAGGGAAAGATCATGAACTTACAGAAACACAAGAGGAAGATACCTTGGTTTTATGGGACTGTGTTTCTATGTTTAACATGGAAGATGAAGACCTCCCTAACAAAGAAGAAACACCAGAGACTAATGTAACAACAGAAAGTCAGAATCTATTAAAAGAAGATAATTTAATACTTCTAAAGATTAAGAAACTTCAAGAAAACATGAAGAAGATAAATAACAACACTTCAACTGTTAAAATACCTGAATTTGTCATTTCAAGTCAGGATCCTAAGAAAGTCGATACACCTGCAAAGCCTACTGAAGATAAAAATGAAAATGTCAAGCAGAATCTCAAGGAACATGAGATGAGATATGATGTTGTGGAAGACATTAAAAAGGATAAAGCAAATATATCATTGTTTGAAATGTGAAATTTACCTCAGCAAAAGGAGAAGCTTTTAAAAGCACTTGAGACACCTGAGGAGGAGCCTCCCATTGACAACCAACCTGAGGAAGAGATTGGTGAGGCAAGTTTAGGAGGAAAATCTAAGATAAGAACTCCAACATTTCTCCTAACCTTTGAAATTTTCAACTATAATGTGAATAACTATTTAGTGGACTCAGGAGCATCAATCGATGTTATGCCACTTTCAGTCTACAAGCAAATAAATGGTCAACCTAAACCAACTACTGGCTAGATTCTTCAATTAGATAGAACAACAGTAAAAGTAATAGGAGAAATGGAGGATGTTCTGATTCATTTATTTGCATATGAGAGGGTATGTCAGTACATAGACATTGTCATAGTAGACATCCCGAATGCTTATGGTTTAGTTTTGAGTCGGGATTGGTCAACAAGGTTAGAAGGATATTTTGCATCAGATTGGTCACATTTGTGGTTGCCTTTTAAAGGATTTCAAGATCGGATAAAAGTGTTAAGAGATCCTCAAATGAAATATAATGTGACTCAGTTAGAAGGAAAAAATGAACCAGTAAACTCTGTGTTGGGAAACTATTTCATTGAACTAGAACCGAGAAATTACCAAGTTAAAGAAGGCAGCAGTATACCTGATATCCAGCTCAATCTCCTTCAATTTTCATGGGCTGATGAGTTTGATTGTAATATAGGGGATTTATTTTCAGATGTAGTTAACAATTCAAATCTAGTAGGAGTAATTTTTTTTTGGATTCTATATTTTGATGGTTCTAAAACATTGGAAGGATCAAGAGTTGGCTATGTCCTTATCGATCTGAAAAAAAATAAACATTTTCTTTCATGTAGGTTAGAATTTGAATGCACAAATAACATAGCCGAATACGAAGCACTAGTCCAGGGACTTAGAGAAGCAATAGAATTGAAAGTAAAAAATTTGAAAGTATATGGAGATTCTGAAATCATTGTTAAGCAAATTCGGAACAAAATACACTGCATTTCACCACATTTGAAATCTTACCAAAATGAAGTTTGGGATTTACTGATAAATTTTCATGCATTCAATATTGTGTCAATTCCTAGATTAAAGAATGCAACAACTGACTTACTAGCTACCTCGGCTGCAAGATTAGTACCTTCAAATAATAGATGCTCTACTGAATTACTTTTCAGGCCGTCTGTTACAGATAACATCACAAATCTAAGGGTTTTTGACAATGATCAACAAATATTGGAGTGTTTGATGAATTATGATACTTTCAAAGGAGCGATAATAGATGACAAAGAACATCAAACGAAATTAAAGTTTGGGAATTTCATTCCAAAAGGAGTTAGGACCTTGGAACAAATGTTTGATTTAGATAACAATTTCATAAAGCCAACGAATGTCAAGACTCATAGCTCGTCTTTACAATTTGAGTGATAAATTTAGGGACTGAAGTTGAACCCAAATATGTAAATTTGAGGAAGTGTTGTTCGCCCGACGAAAGGAATAAATTCATCAGCTTATTCAGACAATATAAGGATGTATTTGCTTGGACTTACGAAGACCTAAAGACATATGACACTAAAATTATACAGCAAGTGATTCCAATCAAGGTTGGAGTCAAACATTATCAGTATCCTCTGAGAAAAATGCATCCCAAGCTTGAACCACTAATTGAAAGTGAAGTGAAAAAGCTGCTAGATGCTAAAATCATATTTAAAGTTAGACATTCAGAATGGGTCTCTAATTTGGTACCAGTACGAAAAAAGTATGGTGAAATCAGAATTTGTGTAGATTTCAGAAATCTTAATCGTGCATCATATAAAGATAATTATCCTATCCCACCCATGGAACAAATACTACAGATTGTCTCAAGTTTCAAACTGTTCTCTCTACTGGATGGATTCTATGGTTACAATCAAGTATTAGTAGCAGAAGAGGACAAGATCAAGACCACTTTCAAAACCAAGTGGGGAACTTTTGCATATAGGAGGATGCCCTTTGGACTTATCAATGCTGGAGCTACGTTCCATAGGGATATGGATATAGCTTTCTGCGGTCTGATTGGCCATAGTGTTGTGGTTTATCTAGATGATGTTACAATATTTTCAAAAAAGAGAGAAGAGCATGCATTTCATTTGAAACAAATTTTCAAGCGTTGCTGGAAATATGGCATTTCATTAAATACCAAGAAATGTGTGTTTGAATTCACATAAGGAAAGCTACTGGGTCATGTCATTTCTAAAAAAGGGATCTCCATAGACCCGGAGAGGAGTAGAGCCATAGAGCAGATGCCTTTACCCCATAATAAAAAAGGTATGCAATCTTTTATGGGGACAATCAACTTTGTGCGAATGTTTGTACTAGATTTTGCTCAAATCGTCAAACTTTTGCAGCAAATGGTTAAACAGAGTGTGCAATTCAAATGGACTGATTTGGAGAAGACTGCATTCAGCAAGATAAAAACATATGTTGCTCATGCACCATCACTCAAAAGTCCAAATTTTGAAAAGGATTTTATTTTGTACACTTTTGCTTTTGATGATTCATTACAAGCTGTGCTTACACAGAAAGAAGATGGGGGAGATGAGTACCCCATATCATTTATGAGCACTGGTATGCAAGGGGATGAATTGAATTATCCCGCGGTTGATAAAAAAGCTTATGGATTTTTTAAGGCGGTAAAGCAATTCATGCCATACATACTTAAGAATTGCACCAAAGTAATAGTCCCACACCTAGCAGTACGATCCCTTTTTGTGTAGAAAGAATTGGGAGAGAGAAGAGGTGACTGGGTGACTGCTTTGCAAGAATATGATCTTGAATTCAAACCAGCAACCATAGTTAAGGGACAAGGACTTTGTAAAATAATGACTAAAGGTCAAAATAATGAAGATAGCAGCTGGGATATTGAAGTTGAACTACACATGGTGGATGCATGTCCTCTGTTTACAACTCCAGACTCCTGGTATCAGGATCTAGTCCATTATCACCAAGAAGGGTATTTTCCGGAGCATTTGAGTCCCAAGCAAAGAAGAGCATTATGTCTGAAATCAGCTTTAGATCAGTTCATTGATGGAGTGCTATTCAGAAATAACTACGATGGAGTCTTTCTCAGATGCTTGGAACAAGAAGATGCAATGAAGGTCGTAGCAGAATTGCATGATGGACCTGCTGGAGGTCACTTTTCTGGATACACAACAGCACATAAGATTCTCCAGGATGGATATTATTGGCCAATGTTGTTTAAAGATGCTCATGCTCATTTTAGAAAGTGTGATACTTGCCAAAGAAGTGGTGTAAGACAAGCTAAAGGAGCAGGACCATTGAAACCAGTAATTATCTCAGAACCATTTGAACAATGGGGAATCGACGTTATCGAGGAGATAAACCCAAATTCCTCATTGTAGCACAAGTATATTCTGACAACAACTGATTATTTCACCAAATGGGTAGAGGCCATACTGCTATGAAAAGTAAATGAAGATGTAGTTATGGATTTCTTGAAGAACCATATTATGACCAGGTTTGGGGTTCCAATTTCCTTGGTTTTTGATAATGCTTCTTATTTTTCTTCTAATGAAAGAGGAATTAAGCTGCACTATTTTGTAAATTATTGCCCACAAGGAAAATGTTTGGCAGAATCTACAAACAAAAATCTGATTAGAATTTTAAAGAAAACAGTAATAGAAAATCAAAGGAGCTGGCATTTAGCTTTACCTAATGCTCTCTGGGCTGATAGAGTCACACCCAAGAATTCCTTAGGTGTGTCACCATACACTCTCATTTATGTAAAAGAAGCTATCCTCCCTCCTAATATTCTATTTCCATATTCCATAATAGCCCAAGAGTCTGGGGGTGCTGATAATGAAATTATACAAATCCGAATATATAATCTGTTGAAGTCAGAAGAGTCTAGGTCCAAATCCCGGGAAAAGTTTAAGCATCAACAAGAGATGGTGAAGCATTGGTTTGACAAGCACAAAGATGGGAACAAAGAGTTTGAAGTAGGAGATCTGGTTCTTAAGTGGGATCACTTGCATGATGAGAAGGGAAAGCACACTAAGTTTCAGCAGTTATGGGTAGGCCCTTTTTAGTTTGCAGCAAAGCTAGGCCCCTCGACTTACAAGTTGCAAGACTTACAGGGGTGGGAGGAGAACTTACCAGTAAATGGTCTAGTTCTCAAGCCTTATTTTTCTTGATCGTTTTTATTTTGTTTTCTTGTACATAAGTAAACTATTTTGTTTGTTGCTTACTTTAGATCAGTTTTAGTTTCTTGCGTTTACTTGCTTAGAGTTTGATTGACTGTAAAGTTTGTTTGCTTATGTTTCAATAAGCTAGCATGACTTTTGGTTGTATGGAGTTCATCAGAGTTTTGGATTAACTAAAATGTTTGACTACAAGACTGCCTACTATTGACTCCTATAATGTTTAAAAATTTTCTTCAAGATTAGCATATTTTCTAAATGGTTATGAACACATTGAAGTCCTGCTTAATCCTTGTGAAATAACTAAGGATAGAAAAGTCTAGAGTACTATTTTGAGGCTCCATTCATCTCACATTAAAATATGTTCTAGGGTGTAACAACAAAAGACCCATGGAAAGGAAGCAAGGTAAACCATGTATTATATTTAAATGATCCCATGCCATGAATTGAAGGGAAAAAGGATAGCGAGAGTCAAAATATCCTAAAAAGCAATATGTATAAAAAACATGTGCTGAAACACATAAATATGAATGAGATTTCCAAAGTTCTTCTCCGTCCATGAGTTGAAATTTAAAATATATCTCACAAGGACACTATGGATAGAGGATCCTGAATTAAAATTCAGAAAGAAAGCAATTGGGAGGACTCAAAAGGACTAAAGTCCAGAAGCATAAAAAGTGCAAATTGGCATGGGAATGAGGAACAAATGGATATATATGTTTACCATATGTTATGATCTTGTGGTGTCTAAGTTAGAAGCCACCCAAAGGAAAAGGTAAAATAAAACTCATATTCTCGGCCTCAGAAGAGTTATCTAGACTTTGAAATCTTGGTTCCCCTTCTTAAACTTGGACTATCATCAATGGTTAAAGTGCATAAATATTGCATTTAGGAATCCATATATCTAGAAGAAATATAGTAAAGTGGTACCATCTAAATAGTCTGTTTTATCAAAGGATAAGTTGTTCAGAGATCTGTGTCCGCCAAGTAGTCGCCAATTGTTGTAGCTGCAACATTTCCCCCCCCAACAATTTGATATTTAGGGTCCCCCCTTTATATTTTAGCATCTAGATCACGACCTAGGGATGTTTTATTTTGACCCAAGTTTTCCCAGGGCTCATATTTTTTTTCGAAAAAACTTAGTCTTTTTGTATGTCTATATCGGATGCTCAGTCAACTAGCTTTTCGATATCAGATACTTAGTTGACTAGTCTTCCGACGTTGCGGAGGAGCAGTCCGCTAGCTTTCCAATGGGTTTTGTCGGGAGCTTTTTGAGATTGAAGTCGAAGCATCAGGAGTAGGTTTGTCTATGCTTTGGGTGTTGTCTGCCGAGGTGCCGACGCCTTAGTTCAAAGCGAATCCGATGAATCAGATGTCCATTCCGCTATCCTCTTTCGATAACCAATTAAATGGGAAATATCGTCGTCGGGTTGGTTTTCTGGATCGAACTGGAGTTGTTAGTTTGTCCACTGGTCGATGTTACGGAAGATTAGTTTTGAGCTGATCCGAAGGATTCTTGTTTTTCCACCGATTCTGAAGAGATTATAAGTACCTCCGTTTTCCAATTTCTTGCCCAAGCAGTTCACTGGGGGAATATAGCAATAAGTAGCCGACACTAGGGTTTTGCTTCGGATTTGGTCTCCCGATAAAGGTTAAAATTTTTCCTGCCGCTAGTGTTCTGATCTGCTCCCGATTGAGGTCTATATAACGTCATTTTGGGGTTTTTCCTTGTCATTTTCACCATTGAATCCTTTCGTCCTCTTGTGTGTGCGTAGCTGTCAATACTTGATTCATCCTACTCTGCACCAGTGGAAGGTTTTTTCTCGTCCAGGTTACTCGCATCGCCATTTCCAGGTAGGTTTTGTTCGTAACTTTGTTTCTTTGGATTGATTTTTGTTAATTTTAACTGCCAGGTGGATGGGGTGAAGTTCATGATAGGGTTAGGTTTTCTTATACATAGTACTATTTTCTTGCGGTTATTTGATCTATTATTAAGGGGTCAGCCTGTTTGCTATGAGAGTTTTGTCTGGCCGATGGTTTTTAGGCTGTTCGCCATGAGTGCACCTGTGAAAATTACGCGAGGATTTAGAGAATGGTGCAGACAAGCGTTTCACCGTCTGCACCATGATATTCTTGGTTATTATATGTTCAACCTGAGGTTAGAAAGCTATGTCTGCACAGCTGACTAGGGTTTTTTGGAGATGATTTTTCGTGTCAGTTTAGGAAGTTGGATGAAACTGATAGGGGGTTTTGGGATTCTTGTATATGCAGCAGTGGGATGAGTTTTGCTTCAAATCAAAGTGCCTATATAAGTTAAAGAAAAATTTCTAGATTAGGGTTTTGAGATAATTGAGGTTTTGAGTAGATTTAGAGGGCATAATTTTTGCAGGGTTTTCTTTGTTAAAATATCTCATTCTGAGGACTGTGTATTAACATAAATTTCCAACATGCATATCAAAGAAGGGGTAATGATTATATGTTTTTCTTTTCTATCATTATACCAGTTACTAGAGATAGTTAGAATAAAACCATGTTGCATGACTGTTGTAGGTTGATTTCCAGTACAACAATATGCCAAGGAAACAAAAGAAGTAAAATCCCAAGTGGCTGAAGAGGAACCTGAAGTAGAATTGATAACCAAGGTAGAAGTCATTTTTGAAGACACTAAAGCTACTACTGGGGTTGAACAAGAATACAAGTGGGGAGAAGTGTATAGAATGATTTCAAGACAAAGTGTCCCTGATGCTGGTTTTGAAGACATGCACATATATACAAATATTGATAGGTCAGCCCTGATGAAAGTGGCTACCAAGCCTGAGTTATTTCCATGCTCAGAAGTGATAAGTTGGATTTTTCCCAGGGTAGATGTAACAAGGATGATCCTAGAAAATACCGAGAAGCAAGGTTATGCCACATACAACCCCGCTTATGTGTCCATGGCATATCATCTACCATCACCACAGACTTATCTAACTGAAGGTTGGCTAAAGGAGTTAGGTCTAGACCTGGTAGAGACAGTGAAGAAAACGATGATCCCAGGCAGAAACTTTAGGACTAGACCTTCTGGGGAATAGGAGACATCAACTCTCCGTGCACCATAAAGATTCATCACTTTAATGCTAAACAAAATATTTGGAAGAGACAATGGGAAAATTTTTAAGCTTGGTTGGATACCTACTATTTATTATGTTGCTACACAGGGGACTATTTTTAACTGGGCAAGCACAATGTCAAATAGCCTGTTAGCCTGCATCAGCATAGCCTTGGGAGGAGTATCCCAAAAGAAGTCTGAATTCTACATGAGCTCTATTTTGATAGATTGCATTCTATGCACTTAGCCTTTCCCTGCACTAAAATTACATTGGGATAAGGATCGAGCTTCAGTATATCCTGCTTACAAGTTATGTTGGGATCACAAATACTACACCTATTATAAGGATATCTCTGAGCATTTAATCATGCCTTTATAAACTTTGATTTTCTTGGAAGAATGCAATTGCATGTTATAAGAAGCTTTTAAGGTTATGCAAGAATTTGGAAGTTACTATCTAACAGAGGATGGTTTATATTTAAGGATGTATGGTGGATCGAGAGCCCCTTCTCCACTCCTGAGATATGCTATTGATTATGTACTCCATAAAGAAGCTGTTAGATAGTTATATATTGATGGATTAGGGAATTTCCTGTTTGAACAGAAAAAGGCAGTGTATCCTATAGTGCCTTTTTTCGTTGGGAGTTACAAATTTTCAAGGGTGAAGACTGCGGTAGAATTTGTCCAGGAATTGGAATAATTTCACTTCGGTGAAATGAAATTTCATAGAAATGACTCAAATGACAAAGTAGTTGATTATTGCAAGGAAGCTCGAGTACATTTTGAGTACATAGATTTTTGGGATAGAGATGAGGAGACTTTCCGCAATGCTAAGAACATGACAGCCCTTAGAAAAAGATTCAAGCAAAAAATAACAACTGTGGGTGGTAAAGGAAATATTGCTGAAAAAGATAAAAGGAAAGAGGAAGAAGAAGCAAAGAAGAGAGAGGAGGAGGCTAACAGGCTTGTACAAGAAGCAGAGAGTTGGCTGAGGACAGAAGAAGAAGAAAAGAAACGAGCTGCAGAGGAAGCTGCCAAGAAGGCTGAAGAAGAAAGGAAAAAACAAGAAGAATATGAATTCCAGAAAAAGCAGGCAAATAGTGAAGGGATCAGATTAGAAGGTGTCCAAAAAGAGAAACAACAAACAGAAAAGGCACCTGAAAGCTCAAGGATAGAGATACTAGAAGGACAAGACCCTACAGACCAAGAACATGATCAGACTGATAGTAACCCATTAGATCCTGTTGTTCCTTCTAGTAGTACAGTAGCAGAAGGTTCAGGGTCATTTTTTGGATTGGATATAATTCCTTTCATGCCTACAGAAGGGGAGGAGGTACCAGATTTCAATACTATATTTTACAATAAAGAGAAAAAGAGAATTTTCAAGAGAACTAAAAACAAGGTGGACACTGGGGGTAAACCAGGAATGATGGTAACTAACAAAATAGTAGTTCACAGTACACATAAGGATCCATGATTACTAGTGATGGATGGGGTAGCTCTAACCCTAGCCACTAAAGACAATGTGGATAGGATCATGACTGACCTCGAGCAGTCTCAGAAAAGGGTGGCCCAATTGAAAGAAACTTTGAGGAAGGAAAGGGGTGAAATCCAAAATCTGAAGAGAAAGTATGAGGACATGATCGGTGAGGTCAACGTTTCAAAGGCAAAATGTCAAAGCTTGTAGGAAGATAAAGATGCTCTGGTAGTATCTGCAGAAAATATGGAGAGAAATTCTCAGGCTATCTCAGCAGAGTTGGGAAAACTACAGCTGAAATATCAGAATTTGGAGGCTGAGAAAAATCATCTTCAGTTATTAGTTGAAGAACTAAATAAATAAAAGAGCATATTAGAAAGTAAAGTGACAGAGCTAGAAGAGCAGAAGATCACTGCAGAAGGGAAGGCTAAGCTATATGAGACTCAAATAGCAGCCTTGGAGGAAGAAAAGAGTTCACTTGCAACTTCATTGAAATCAGATATGGAGCAGAAGGTTGATATTTAACCTTTAAAGAAGCATTCTCTTATGCTTAGAAGGAAGATTCATCAAATAGAAATCATATTAAAAGAAAGACTTAAAGTCCAACAAATAGACATCATATTAGAAGAGATTGTAAGTACAACCTCATATTTTTTGGATAGAACCTAGGATATTTTGGAGACTCTGTAGGGAAGGATGGATTGGGTAGAAGTAAACAAAGAATCTCTTGTAGATATATTTGTCAAAGATCAAGAGACAATAAAGAAAGAATACGAGCTGATTGAGTTTTCCAGTAACGTAGCAGAAGAATTAAAGAAGGTAGTGAAGAGAACATAGGGTGCCTATGCTGAATTTTTTAGGAGAGTGCTCCTGACCTATAATCGGTGTCAGACCTCTGCTACGAAGATATTGGAAGCACTACCAAAACATGAAATCTTTTTGAAACATTTACAGGACAAACATAGCGAAGATGAACAAGCCATCCAGCGAGTCAAGGAGTTGGATGAAAAGATACTAAAGACTGAAGTAGCACATGTAGTTGTAAGCATCCACTTACTAGAAGACCAACTGCGCTTGATTCCTGGCAGGATAACGGGTATAAAAACCTAGGCTGCTTAGCACGAAATCACTATCATATTTCTCAAACCTTCTGGTTTTGAGAATATAGTAGTCGAGGAAAATATATGGAGAAAGTTCATGAATGAACAAGCTGGGCTCTCCTAGTGGGATATTTTGAAATATTGATAAATAATGTAATATATTATATTTATTTTTGTGCACAAGCTACAAGACAAATTTTTGTAAAAGAAAGGTTGGAAGCCCAAAAGGCAGCAAGGGGCAGCCCAAGAGTTTTTGCTTTTTGTATAAATATAGGCAAGTTTTAGGTAGTAAAGGATCTTTTTTCAGATGATCTTGGTGCAAGATTATTGTAAGGAGAACTAATTCATCTTATAATAAATATTTATACTTTTTGGCTGGAGAAAGCACTGTGGAGTTTGAAATGTTTGCCAAGTGTTGGTTGGATGTGAACTGTTTCTATTTTCGCTTGTTTCCATGAACTGTGAGCTCGTTCTAACTTATGAATTCTTTCATGTTGTGAATGTGCTCTTGTTTATTTCTATGAAATTTCCACAATCATAGTTGAGTAACGATTGTTTTAATTAACAATGAGCTATCTCTTTGTTCATATGTCTATTGATATTCATGTGTTCATAAAGGTTAACAACTATATGTAATTTTCTTAATACATGTTATACAACATATTACTCACCATTAATTACAATATTTCTCCCTAGGGATAGATTAATTAGTCTTAGTTAGTTTTTCTTTATTTGTGATTTATAAGTGAGAGAGGTAAGACAAGAGGTACAAACCCGCGCATCATGTTGTGACCCTCGTTATCTCTATCGCTTGCATTTAGTTAGGCATTTGCACATCATACTTAAAGATAAACACTAAAAAATACACATAAATAGTGGACTGGGCCACAACCGGTAAAATATTTTAACCGTTACTTGACCTATGGTAGCCGGACCATAAACCAGATAGATTCCCCAAACCAAACAATAACGAGCTATTTGGGAACATTTATTGGGGAGAATTCCTACTATTGTTACCTACGATTTTCCAAGCCTCAACAATATCTTAAATGATATCTTAAGTATCCAAAAACCATCAAGTTATAAATCTGGCCTAGGATATGACAAAGTAAAGAAGCCAAAATATTGCTCTGTCACAAACCAAGGAGGGAATAAAAGAAGCTATGTGGATGCACTAAATAGTCCCATTAAAAAGGAAGAAAGCAAGAAATTTCTTCCATCCTTCTATAACAAAAACAAAACTAATGAGGTGTCTAAGAGGCCAATGACAAATAGATATTAGAAGATAAGTTTTGTCATAAAGACCTGAAATGCAGAGATTATGGAAAGGTTAATGAATACAAGAAGAATGCACCTAATAAACCAAAGGAAACAAATTGTAACTGTTTTGGATCTCTTTAAAGAATTTGACATAGAGTGTTACAAATGTAATAACTTTGGACATGTGGATAGAGAATGTAAAAGAAGAAAGAATGTTTCAGTAGAGGCTCAGAAACAGTGGAAGAAGATGGAAGTTGGGAAGCAGAAAGATTAAAGATTACTTAAAGGAAAGTTCTATAGTTATTGCTATTTTTGTCATAAGTTTGGTCACAAGGTTGCTGACTACAGAACCAAGGGAAAAGAACAAAACACAAACAAAGAATATGATAAAGGACAAATAAGTAAGACACCTCATGGGAAGGTGTGGAAGAAAAAGTTAAATTACAAAGACTTAGAAGAAACATAAATTTCAAACATATGTGAGGTCTCCAAAGATAATGATGAACACAATAGTGCCATAGATAAAAACGAAATTCATTATGAGGAAAAGCAAGATGGATATGTAAACGAATACACCAATGAAGATGAAGACCAAAAAGGATATAGTGATTGTGGAATCCTTTTCTAATATCTCTCATGATCTAAAAAGAACCCTGAAAATAACATTAGGAGGGATCATATACTCAGGGGAGTGAAATTCAGAAAATTCAATTGGTATCTAATGTTGAGGTATGATGAAGGCTATCTTCCTAAAAAACAAGAGATGATCAGGGTTAAATGATAATACTGGTGCATGGTTGACATAGAGAAAAGGTGCATAAAATTGGTTGGAAATATATTGAGAGAGACTCAATAGTGGAGAAAAAGGAAGCACAATGATAGGGGAGTCTATGAATTTATCACTTAGGTTATCATTCAAATCCTTGCCACAAGAAAGAAAATAAGGATGATAACTAAGACTATCATTATTCAAGCAATGATTAGTACCAAGTACAATTAACAAAGGGAAGAGACATGTTGGTAAGGGAATTTGTTAGAAAGAATAAAAGAATAAAAGACATCATGTCAGGGGGAGATATGTTGAAAAGGGGAGCTGTCAGAAGGAACCCTTTGTCATTAATGTCAAAGGGGGAGAAAATTAACGAGTTGTTTCCATCAATTCCAAATGGAGAGAGTGTTGAGTTTAGTTGTCATTGATGTCAAAGAAGCCCATTAATTTCAAAGGAAGTGATGATGTGGCATGTGTGATGAGGCTAGGAATCCACATGATGGTGTTTTGGTGCTATTAGGAACTCATTGTTGCAATCTGACATCATTTTGGGACACTATGACAATTTTGGAAATTGACTAAGTCTCTCATCCAGTTGGCATAACTAATCTAGTCGTTTCGGCCATGTCAGTGTAACTCATCCATTCGCTATGACCATGTCGACGTAACTCATCCAGTCACTATGATGATGTCAACATAATTCATCCAGTCAACACAACTCATCTAGTCATTGCAATCATGTTAGTTTAACTCATCCAATCACTGGGAAATTGACTAAGTCTCTCATCCATGTCAGTGTAACTCATCTAGTCGTTGCAACCATGTCGACGTACCTCATCCAGTCACTGGGAAACATTTTCCTGAATCATCCATCGTTGGAGGTAACTCATGAGTGAGTGCCGAAACGATTGGAGAGGTTATCATTTCGGCACAACTGAAAGAAATCCACCGACATCGTCAAAGGTGACTCGTGAGTGAGCACCGAAATGATCAAAGAGAATGGACGACACCGTTGGAGGTGACTTGCGAGTGAGAACCGAAATGATCTGAGAGATTGGGACACCGTTCGAGTCACCTCAGATTTTTTTCGCCAAATAAAATAAAATAATGGAATGCTCTTTTGCTGAAATAAAAAAGTGAGCTACAAGAATTAAAAAAACAGAAATATAAAAGAGAACGCTACATGAATTTAATGAAAAAAACACAACGTATGTTTTAAGCTATAGGAATAAGATTGAAACTAAGATTATAAAGAGATAATCAAAGACAAAGTTTATCATTTATAGTGATATTAAATAAAGGGTTGTTTTAATGAACAAAGGATTGATTAAAATAGAGGAAATAATGTACATAATTATTTCCTTTGTTTTAATCAATCCAGAGGAAATAAAATGTTGTTGTAATTGTAACTTTGGAATGTATTCACTTGTATATCTTATGTATTATACCCTTACATTTATTTCGAGAAGTGTTTGTAATATAATTGAGTCATGTCATGCCCCGATGTTTCGATCGAGAGATTCTATAATGTAAACAAGTCATGTCTAGTCATTGTGGGTAACCCTCCTATTGATCAAGGGTTAAAGTACTCGCAGTTGTGGGAACCTAGGGTTATTAGACTCTCCTAGAGAA
This sequence comes from Pseudotsuga menziesii, assembly GCA_001517045.1. Taxonomy (NCBI): domain Eukaryota; kingdom Viridiplantae; phylum Streptophyta; class Pinopsida; order Pinales; family Pinaceae; genus Pseudotsuga; species Pseudotsuga menziesii. Next base: position 66,766 of record LPNX011029197.1, read on the forward strand.
GTCTGTTAGAATAATCAACCCATAGTTAGCTACCTTAGACATTAATTAATCCAATTTTTGTCTTATTTGCCTAGTTTCCATATTCCACCTTATGCAAGTTGTCCTCCACACATCCAAAGTGGTCAAACTTGCTAAATTTGAGTCATGGAGCACTTGGGAAACCACTTGGAATCAAATCTACTTTATTCCTGGCCTTCCTAGCGCATGTTTTCTTTTTCTGCTTTATTGCCTGCTTTTTTTGAGTTTTAAGGCAATTGGGAAAGTTTGACTAGGTGAAGTTAACTTGTTTTTTGTCCTCATCATCCTCCACTCTTTTCTCCTAAGAAAAGCATGTATGAGTTTTCCTTCCATCATCTATTAGCTTGCCTAATTTATTTTTCCAATTCGTGAGCTCCTAGACAGATTTGGAAATTGCTTTATGCACTATGGGGGATTTGCTTAGATTTAGTAAGCCTGCTTTTGACCAAATTCGAATGGAATCCTTATGCATTCAAATATCTCATGTAATTATTTATTGTGGCAGCCTATGACTTCATAGGGTTGGCTATTGTACACTTATTCAATACATATTAGTGTTCTGCTCCATATTCAGTCTCCTTTGTGTGTAATTGGCAATTTTTGTGAGTGTAATTGTTCTAAAACCTAGGTTCAATTTACACATGGTATCATAGCCTTTGTAGATCAATTTCTCTCCTTCCAATTTGTTATTGCAGGTTCAACATCATTGACTGGGAGCATTCTGCTGACTGAAGGGACAATTTCTGAGCTATGGATCAATCTCAGAAGATCATCTTGACTCCATTTAACTTCTTTGAATGGAAAGCAGAGATGGAGATACTGTTGAGAGAAAAATGCTTCTACAGAGTGACTATGGAAATAGAAGTAGATCCCAATGCAGCTGCAGAGAAAATTAAATGGCACAACAGGAGGGATGAGGCCTATGGTCTCCTGTGTCTAAGCATATCCAGAGACCTCCTTTTCCATATTGATGGATTAGTATCACCAAATGAAGTATGGGAGAAGCTTTTTGATCTTTTTGGTAAGACAGATGAGATGAGGGAACATCAAATTGAAAATGAATTGATCTCCCTGAGTCCCAATAGCTTTGAATCCCTACAACTCTATTTTTCCAAGTTCAAAGCCCTTGTTTTGTAGCTAAAACAGTGTGGGATCGAAAAGAAGGATGAGCAACTGGTTTTGGCCATACTCTCAAAGCTTGGCCCTGACTATTAATTGTTTTTCTCAACCTTCTATGCCACAAAGTTGACAGCTCGAGCCTGGAAAATGCCTAGCCTTGCAGATTCCATGGAATCTCTCACACAAGAACAAGATAAATTGGTGATGACGGGCACCATCAAACCTTCCAAAGACCAAGATCTGGTTGCTAGAGATTCGAGGGCGGATTCAAAAGGCAAGAAGAAAGCTAAGAATCCACCTGAGCAAAAGAGAGACAAGAACAAGTCTCCATAGGAGCCCCAAAGCTCCAAGAAGAACTTCCAGAAGAAGAAGAACAAAGGAGAAATGAGCAAGTGCGCATACTACAGTAAGGGCAATCATCTTGAAAGCTCCTGCATGAAGAAGCAAATTGACATGTTGACCCAACTCCTGGAGAAGAATGGCATATCCCTTATTGATAACTCAAAGAAGAGGGAAGGAGGATCAAATTCAGAAGATAGAGAGAGAGTTCATGCATTGGTTGCTGGCACATCAAGCTCACCTAGTTTCATCATTGATTCTGGAGCTTCAAGACATATGGTTTTGACCAAGGAGGCATTCACCTCACTTGACATGTCAAAAGGTCCACCAATTGTACTGGGAGATGAATCTCTCACTGAAATTTTGGGCAAAGGGAGGATTGATCTTGACTATGGTAAGTTCAACAATGTATTGTATGTTCTAGGTATTGCCTCTAACCTCTTATCAGTGTATCAGATGACCCACACAGGGTCTCCAAAGAAGGTCGTATTCTCCCCTGATGAAGTTGAGATCACAGATATCTCAAGTGGTAAAGTCATTGCAAAAGGAGTTGCAAATCACACTTCGAAGGTATACATGTTCTCACACTTCCTACCCTACTCAAACCCCTCTGCTCTTCTGATTCATGCTAATGAGGCAAGAAATCTTTGGCATGAAATATTTGGCCACCTTAATTACAAGTATCTTTCTGATCTTAGTGAAAAATAAATGGTCATAGGGTTACCAAAGATTAAGTTTTCCAAAGGAGTCTGTCAAGGTTGCATCTTAGGAAAACACCTAGAGCATAAATTTGAGAAAGCTAGTCATGAGAGAACCTCTGCACCTCTTGAGTTGATTCACAGTGATGTTTCTGGCCCATTTCCTCATATGTAAATGAGTCAGGACAAATATGCATTGACATTCATAGATGAATTTTCCAGGTATTGCTGGGTTTACTTCCTGAAACACAATTTTGAAGTTTATGGCCTCTTCAAAGTCTTTAAGGCTTTGGTTGAAAACCAGTCTGGGAGGAAAATCAAGGTCCTCAGATTTGAGAATGGTGGTGAGTATGTCAAGTCTGAGTTCATTCAATATTGTGCAGATGTAGGTATTCAGATGCAACATTCTATCCCTTACACACCACAGCAAAATGGTGTTGCTGAGAGGAAGAACATATCACTGAAAGAGATGGAAACATGCATGATGGAGTCTAAGACTTTGCCACCAAAGTTTTGGGCTGAAGCTATAAACTGTGCAGCCTATATCCATAATAGGGTGCCTCATAAACATCTTGATGGTATGACTCCTTTTGAAGCATGGAGTGGGCACAAGCTAGATGTGACCCATTTCAGGATTTTTGGATCAAGGGCTTGGGCTAGAATTCCAACAGAAAAGAGGAAGGCTTTGCAGCCCCAAAGCCAAGAGTGTCTATTTGTTGGGTACTCTAAAGATTCAAAAGGGTACAAGATGATAAATTTGAGCACAAACAAATCCTTCATTGAAATGAGTGTTCAGTTCCAAGAAGAGCCTTTAGGAGCAGTGGAAGTTGGAGAATCCTCTTCACCACCAGAACCTTTGAATGTAAGTGAAGAGATAGTTGAACTTGCTGATTCTAATATGTCTGATAATGATGATTTAATTGCAGATCCTAATAGTCCTACAAGACAAAAATGGGCAGTAAATACCATTCATGCAGCTGGAGAACTAGCTGGAAGTCCTAATGATCATAGGAGGACTAGATCTCAGTTTGAGAGTGCTTTGTGCATGAAAGATCCTACGTTTGCAGAGAAATGCTATCTGATGGTTGAATCAGACCCATAGACATATGGATATGCAGCACATGATCCAAGATGGCAAACATTCATGAAAGAAGAGTTCAGCTCACTCCAGAAGAACAACACTTGGGAGCTGGTTGATCTTCCCCCAGGGAGGAAGCTAGTTCAGTGTAAGTGGGTTTACAAAACAAAATTTGCTGCTGATGGTTCACATTTGAAATACAAGGCCATATTGGTATCCAATGGATACTCAAAGGTACATGGCATAGATTACAATGAGACCTTTGCACCAGTGGCAAAGATGGACTCCATCAGGCTAGCCTTAGCCATTATAGCTTCGAAGCAGTGGGAGGTACATCACATGGATGTGAAGTGTGCTTTCCTGAATGGAGATCTCACTGAAGATATTTACATGCAGCAGCCTCAAGTATTTGCTACTAATCCATCTCTTGTGTGCAGGCTAAAGAAGTCATTGTATGGGCTTAAGCAAGCCCCCACGGCTTGGTATGCCAAGATTGATAGCTTTCTGCTATCACTGAATTTTGTTCGATGCAAGTCAGATCCAAATGTCTATTTGAAGCTGCTTCATGGTTCATTAATGATTATTGTTTTGTATGTTGATGACCTTCTCATTACAGGAAGCTCAAAGGATGAAATTGGCTCCTTGAAGGATGCAATGAACCATGCATTCTCAATGACTGATTTGGGCTTATTGAGCCAATTCTTGGGGCTCAAGATTGCTCAAAACAAACAAGGAATCAAAGTACATCAGTCCAATTATGCCTTGGATTTTCTGAACAAATTCAACATGAAGGATTGCAAGCCAAGCAAGACTCCCTTCCTTTCAGGAGTTAAGCTTGAAGAAGCTGATTCTTCACCTATGGTAAACAATACACTATATAGGCAATTGATTGGATGTTTGCTGTATCTTACACATACTCGACCTGATATTTATTATGTAGTAAGTGTGGATTCAATATACATGGATCAGACTCATGAGATCCATTGGAGAGCAGCGAAAAGGATCCTTAACTTTGTTCAGGGAACAAGGACTCATGGGATCTTCTACAAAGCTAGATCTGATCTTGATTTGATTGGGTTTATTGACAATGATTGGGCAGGTGACAACACAGATCGAAAGTCAACATCAAGATATGTGTTCATGCTTGTTGAAGGACCAATCAGCTGGTCAAGAAAGAAACAGAGTGCCATTGCACTCTCATCTACAGAAGTAGAGTACAGAGGAGTTGTAAATGCAACAACTCAATGTTTATGGTTGCAGGGGTTACTTGGTGAGTGTGGCTTCGAATCAGAATACTCAACTACTATCTATTGTGATAATTAGAATACCATTCGAATCTTCAATGATCCAGTTCAAAGACAGAGAACCAAACACATTGAGATCCATATGCACTACATCAGACAGCTTGTGCATGATGGCACCATTCACCTACTCTTCTGTTCATCTTCAGAACAAGTAGCAGATATCTTCACCAAAGTTTTTTGTGAGAATACATTCAGCAATCTCAAATCACTGCTGGGGATTTCTGATCATGCTGTGAAGCATGAGTGATGACAATATTTTCAAATTTTGTTTTACTGTCCATGTTTAAGGGAGGATTTTTCCCACTGGGTTTTTGCCTCTTTCCTTGGTTAAATGGACATGAAGTATGTAAAGGGTGACTAAGCCTTGTTGCTAGGCCCTATAATTTTATGATATTTTACTCATAAGTCAGGCTTAAGGGGGGTGTTAGAATAATCAAACCATAGTTAGCTACCTTAGACATTAATTAATCCAATTTTTGTCTTATTTGCCTACTTTCCATATTCCACCTTATGCAAGTTGTCCTCCACACATCCAAAGTGGTCAAACTTGATAAATTTGAGTCATGGAGTGCTCGGGGAACCACTTGGAATCAAATCTTCTTTATTCCTGGCCTTCCTAGCACATGTCTGCTTTTTCTGCTTTATTGCCTGCTTTTTCTGAGTTTTAAGGCAATTGGGAAAGTTTGACTAGGTGAAGTTAACTTGTTTTTTGTCCTCATCATCCTCCACTCTTTTCTCCTAAGAAAAGCTTGTATGAGTTTTCCTTCCATCATCTATTATCTTGCCTAATTGATTTTTCCAATTCGCGAGCTCCTAGACAGATTTGGAAACTGCTTTATGCACCTATGGGGGATTTGCTTAGATTTAGTAAGCCTGCTTTTGACCAAATTCGAATGGAATCCTTATGCATTCGAATCTCTCATGTAATTATTTATTGTGGCAGCCTATGATTTCACAGGGTTGGATATTGTACACTTATTCAATACAGATTAGTGTTCTGCTCCATATTCAGTCTCCTTTGTGTGTAATTTGCATGTGTAATTGGCAATTTTTGTGAGTGTAATTGTTCTAACACCTGGGTTCAATTTCCACAAAGTCGGCCCTGGAGATTTATTGTCAAGTTGGGAATTAGTATAAATAGAGAGTGAGCCTCTCTATTTATCACACATTCACTCACACTCAGTTGCAGTGCATAACTGAGAGAGCAGAAGTTGCTGGGACAAGAGAGAGAGAGACTACTGCTGTCGGGAGATCATCTTACTATTTTGGGGTTTTACTTTTGGTGCTGATTCTATCTTTGAGGAAGTTGTGGGGTTTTCTCCTTTATGGTTTCCCTAAGGAAAAACTTTGTGTTCTTTGTCTCTTATGTTTGATTGTTGTGCTTGTTATTCTCTCAGTTAAATATCCTAAGATAATGCTAGCTTAAATAATAAAAATCTAACATGGTATCAAAGCTAACCTGAGAAGAAGACAATATGCAGCTGCAGAAACTAGGGCTTCCTACTTTTTGGATCTCTCTCCACATATTTTCAGTGAAATAGGGTTGGCCCGACTCTCCTCTCTAGGGCACATTCTGAGTATTTTCAGTTTTTGACCCCACACTACTGCTGAAAATTAGGACTTTCCACAGAATTGGAATTTTTGAGTAAGCCCAGGCCTGGATTGATCTCCTCCTCAAAATCAAAGTTTAGAGATCAATATCAAAGCTTTTGGTTGGAAAGAGCTCCAGGAAATTCAAACCCTAATCTGCTCCTAATCCAGCTCTACAGAAATTCAGCTCCAGATCCAGATTCGACATCTTAACTTGGTAAGATATAAATCTTTTGTATTTCCATTTGAGGTTCTCATTTAAGATGTCACATCATACCAAGCTTGATGAAAATTTTGAGGGAGCTGATAACTTCCAAGCCTGGAAGTATAGGATCTCCCTGGTCCTGGAAGAAAATGAGTTGGACTCCTACCTCAATGAGGAGGTTCCAGTTCCAGAGGGAGATGAGGCTAAGGCCTTACACAAGAAGAAATTGGTCATGGCTAAGAGGATTATTGCTGATTCAATCAAGGATCACCTTATACCATAGGTGTCCTCCCTAAAGACACCTAAAGCTATGTTTGATGCCCTGACCAAACTGTTTGAAGGAAAGAACATAAAATGGAAGATCACATTGAGGAACTAGTTGAAGAATGTGAAGATATAGAATATGGAGACCATATAGTCATACTTCACAAGGGTCTACCAGATCAAAGAACAACTTGAAGTAGTGGATGAAGAAGTGGAGAATGCAAAGATTGTAATGACCACCTTGAATGGTCTCCCTAGAACATGGGACTCTTTCATTCAAGGGATCTATGCCAGAAAGAAGCTAGTCAAGTTCAGTAGACTATGGGAAGAATGCTCTCAAGAAGAAGCTTGAATAGAAGCTCGAGAAGAAAATATGGGAAGTGAAGATCAAGCTCTCACAGTATAATCCAAGAAGAGCAAAACATATCATCACAGAGGTAAGAATTCTCATCCTAATAAATTTAATAAGAATTGACCTAGATTCAGATGCTTCATATGTGATGAAAAATGACACTATGCTAAAGAATGTCCTAAGAACCCAAATATCTCTCACAAGAAGAAGGGAAACAAGAGAAGACATCATTCTTATGCTGTAGAAGATGATGAACCCTCCAGAAAGAGAATCAAGCAAGAAAGTGATGATTCTTCAAGTGATGAAGAATATGTTTTGATTTCTGCTATCATGGGAAACATCACACATGGAAGCAATGATCGGCTTATAGACAGTGGGGATTCCAAACATATGACGGGATTCAAAGAATACTTTGTGAAACTATCAGAACATGAATCACCCCACAAGGTGAAGCTTGGAGATGACTACCAATATCCAATAAAAGGTAGCGGGGAATCCTCCTATAAGCTAGACTCTGGAAAGTCTATAACAATGAAGGATGTATTGTTTGTACCAGGACTAAAGAAGAAATTCCTCTCCATATCTGCATTAGATGCATAAGGCATGAGGGTTACATTTGTAGATGGCCAAGTTCTCATGTGGCCAAAGGGGAAGACTATTGATGATGTAGTAGTAATTGGGGAACAAGAGGGAGGTCTATACAAATTGAAGGGCCATCTAGAACAAGCCTTGATCCATGAATTGGTAGAACCAAATGAACTTTGGCATAGAAGGCTTGCACATGTGCACTACAGAGTACTACCACTTGCAAGCAAAGCTGTTGAAGGACTTCCAGAAATTCAGACAAATCATGACAGTTTCTACAAAGGATGTGCGAAAGGAAAGAACACAAAGAAGACATTTCCAAGAAGCAAAAGCAAGGCAAAAGGAATCTTGGAAATCATTCACTTCGATGTATGTGGCCCAATGTCATCCAGTTCATTAAGTGGGTATGTATACTATGTATATTTTATTGATGATTTTTCTAGAAAGACATGGATATACTTCTTGAAGAACAAATATGAAGTATTTAGCAAAGTTCAAGGAATTCAAAGCCTTGGTCGAGAACCACACTGAAAAGAAGATCAAGACCTTTCGATCAAATAATGGCGGAGAATTTGTATCAAATGAATTCAAATAATTATGCAAATATTCAGGGATTACGAGGGAGTTATCCACTCCATATAATCCACAATAGAATGGGGTTGAAGAAAGGAAGAATAGAATGATCGTGGAATCTGCAAGAGCAATGCTTCATGATCAATATCTTCCCATGCATCTATGGGCAGAAGCTGCCAGAACAACAGTGTATGTATAAAACCATACTCCACACAGAGTACTCAAGAAAAAGACACCTGAAGAATTCTTTTCCGGAAAGAAACCAAAAGTTATCCATCTCATAATATTCGGTTGTCCTGTGTACACACACATTCCGAAAGAAAAGAGGACAAATTTAGATCCTTCAGGAAAGAAGGGTATATTTGTGGGATACTATGAAAGCTCGAAGGCTTATAGAATATGCTTCCCAGGATTCAAGAAGATCGACATCAGCAGGGATGTAACATTTGACAAACACTCGACTTACAACAAATCCAGAAAGAGACCTACTGAAGATCCTGAAGAAACAGAAGCATCCAAAATTCATGACACAACCATGAACGAAGAAATTCAAGAAGAAGATCGAGAATTAGAAGAACCTCAAGAACTTATAGATCCACCTCAGGAGAATAATCCTCACAAGAGGAAACTTCCTTGGGTACGAGAAGCTATCCAAGGTGCAGAAAGATATGGGGTTTTAGAAGAAAATCACAGAGAAAGAAAAGGACTAGGTCCTGCTCTGGGTATGTAGCCTTGTTATGTGACTTCATCGATAAAGAACCTTCCAACTATGAATAAGCGGCAGAAAGGAAAGAATGGAAGGATGCTATGATCGAAGAGTATCAATCGATCATGAAGAATGATGTCTGGGATGTTGTCCCTAGACCAAAGGGGAATTCTATTGTAACTTCCAAATGTATCTACAAGATCAAGCATGTTGCAGACGACATCATATAAAAATATAAAGCGATATTTGTGGCTCGTGGCTTCTCCCAGAAAGAAGGAATAGATTATGAAGAAAATTTTGCACCTATAGCCAGATACACTTCCATTAGATCAGTACTTGCTCTGGCTGCAGTGATGAAATGGAATATACACCAAATGGATGTCAAGACTACTTTCTTGAATGCTGTAGTGGAAGAGGAAGTGTATGTGGAGCAGCCACTCAGTTTTGAGACACGTGACAAGGAGACTCATGTGTGTAAATTGAAGAAAACCCTGTACGGTTTGAAACAATCACCTAGGACATGGTACGACAGAATTGACAGTTTTATATACAGTTTGGGCTTTGCCAAGAGTAAAGTAGATTCCAACCTTTACTACAAGGTTGAAGATGGTAACCTAGTGATTCTCCTACTGTATGTAGATGATCTGTTTGTGACAGGTATGGATGGGTTGATTTTTGATACGAAGAGGAAGCTTGCTACCGAGTTCGAAATGAAGGACTTGGGGATGATGCACTATTTTCTAGGCATGGAGGTGTGACAGAATGTAGATGGAATTTCCCTGGGACAAGGGAAGTATGCGGTAGAGATATTGAAGAGATTCAGGATGAGGATTGCAAGGACATGACCACACCTATGGCATCGAACCTGAAGCTATTGAGCGATGCTTCATCAGATTCAGTTGATGTTACAATGTGTCGTTAGATGATTGGGTCCTTGATGTACCTAATGAATACAAGACCATATATTTTCTTTGCTGTGAACACGTTGACCTAGTTCTTGACAGATCCGAGACATGTTCACTTGATTGCTGCAAATCACATTCTGCGGTACCTGAGGGGTATAGTTGATTATGGGCTCAAGTATAAGGCTGATCAGAAGATTAACCTGGAAGGTTATGTTGATTCAGATTGGGTAGGTAGTGCCATCGATAGAAAGAGCATCTCAGGGTGTTGCTTTAGTATGGGATTGGGAGTGATCTCTTGGTTTAGCAAGAAACAGTCTTGCGTGGCACTAAGTACAGCTGAAGAAGAGTATGTCACGACATGTTTAGCTAGTTGTGAGCTAGTATGGCTGAGGAAGCTACTGTCTAATTTATTTGATCTCCAGTTGGATGCTACTTGTATATATTACGACAACCAGAGTTGTGTGAAGTTATTAGAGAACCCGGTGTTCCAGGACAAGTCAAAGCATATTGAGATCAAATATCACTATATTAGGGATATGGTGCAGAGAGGAGCAATGAAGCTCCAGTATGTTGCAACAGACGAACAGATAGATGATGTGTTGAATAAGACATTGGCCAAAGTGAAGTTTTAATACTTAAGGGAGAAGCTTGGTGTTCTCTAGATCGAGGTTCCCTCAAAGGGGAAGTTATGAGTCCGTGAGCAATTCTAACATGGTGAGAGGATTGGTTCCTTCCATGGTTAGATGTAAGGGCTGAGCCAATCTGTCATGGCGAGAGGATTGGTTCCTTCCATGTCAGATATGAGTGCTGAGCCATTTTGATGTGATTGTAGGATTGGTTCCTACATGATCAGATATAAGTGCTAAATTCCATTCTCTGGGAGAATGGAGGCACCTGGTTAGTTACCAGGAATTTGTTCAGTCTGGGACTGACACTCAGCCTAGGTTTGAGAGCCTTTCTGACATGATGTGTGAATAAAAGTTTCCTATCATGATGTTTGAATAAAGTTCCCTATCATGATGTGTGAATAAAGTTTCCTATCGTGGTCAAATATAAGTGCAGAGCCTTTCTGACATGATGTGTGAATAAAAGTTTCCTATCATGATGTGTGAATAAAGTTTCCTATCATGATGTGTAAATAAATTTTCCTATCGTGGTCAGATATAAGTGCAGAACCTTTCTGACATGATGTGTGAATAAAATTTTCCTATCATGATGTGTGAATAAAGTTTCCTATCATGGTCAGATATAAGTGCAGAGCCTTTCTGACATGTTGTGTGAATAAAATTTCCTATCATGGTCAGATATAAGTGCTAAAGAAGATGAATACCTACTTAGAGGCTAGGCCTACAACCAACATGAAAAAGGGGTGGTTCTATAGAACTTCCTGTGATGAGAAGAATCAAGAGATAGCACTTGTGATGATGATCCAGATCCATAGATGTTCCAGATCCAGTGATGATACAAATCGAGTGATGATCCAGATCCTATGATGATGATCCAGATCAAGTGATGATCCAGATCCAATGAAGATGACTTGAAGATGAAGATGACGAGAACTAGATGATGATCCAGATGATACACAGAAGAAGAATTGTGCTGATAAATTGTGTCGAAAGAATACCTTCCTAATTAAGAGGGAGTGTTGTTGTAATTGTAACTTCTGGATGTATTCACTTGTATATCTTGTGTATTGTACCCTGATGTTTATTCCGGGAATTGTTTGCAATGTAATTGAGTCATGTCATGCCCCGATGTTCCGATCGGGAGATTCTATAATGTAAACAAGTCATGTCAAGTCATTATGGGTAACCCTCCTATTGATCAAGGGTTAAAGTCCCCGCAGTTGTGGGGACCTAGGGTTATTAGACTCTCCTAGAGAAGTCAGCCATGGTGATTTATTGTCAAGTTGGGAATTAGTATAAATAGAGAGTGAGCCTCTCTATTTATCACACATTCACTCACACTCAGTTGTAGCACATAACTAAGAGAGAAGAAGTCGTTGGGACAAGAGAGAGAGAGAGAGACTACTGCTGTCGAGAGATCATCTTACTTTTTTGGGGTTTTAATTTTGGTGCTGATTCTATCTCTGAGGAAGTTGCTGGGTTTTCTCCTGTATTATTTCCCCGAGGAAAAAATTTGTGTTCATTGTCTCTTATGTTTGATTTTTGTGCTTGTTACTCTCTCAATTAAATATCCTAAGATAATGCTAGCTTAAATATTAAAAATCTAATATAAAAAGGTGTGATTTTTTAATTTAAATGAATGAGTTATAAACAAAATTAATTAGTTCAGTTAGAAAAGGTGCGACTGATAAAATTTAAACAGAGTATGCTAATGAAAGTGCGTGTTTGATGAACAGACATGTTCCATACTGAAAGGTCATGTTTGTTGAAAGAGTATGATGCTGGAAATATATGTTATGGTATTTAAATAGAAGTTTGAATGAGAAGAGAAATGTCTCTGCAATCCAGATCCATGCATCAGTAGCATACCATAGACCCAAAAGAAAAGTGACAGAGAAGATAAAGAAGATCTGAAAATAAAATAAAATATAATAGGGTGGTATGTGTTGTAAAGGAAAGTTTCCTATGGCTAGGGTTTAAGAGGCCATCAAGGTACTGGGGTTGAAAGGTGGATGCAAATGGTTATGCAAGTAAATACAAGCAAGATCATAGATTAGAATGGTTCATACCTTAGCCAAATGAAGGTTGATCCAAGCAGTCCTTCAATCCTCTTCTTGCTCCTCTTGCTCCTCTTGCTCCAAGAGACCTGCAAAACGAATTATACCTTCCTCAAACCAATATGACCACATATAAATTAATGATAATCAAAGAAAAATGAAATAATAATCTGATTAACATCAACATCTGATCATAAACAGAGATTCAATCATACATTAAACAATGATTTGGAAAGAAGAAGGACATCACATCTTTATTAATCTTGAAAACAAGTACAAGTATACCTTCTCTTCAAGTTTGGTACCTCACAAAACCTTGATTTGGTTCTGCTGCTTCTCTTCTCCAAGGAACTTAGCCTCCAAGCTCTGCAACACAAGGAGAATGCTTCTAGGGAAAAGGTGTGGGCAAAGAGAGCTCCTAATCCTCCAGCATACCAATGCAAATATTCAAGTCCCCTCTCATGGAACTCCCTACCTCTATTTATATGGTTAATGAAGAGTTAGGGTCGAAGACAAAGTAGTTACAACTGAAGGAGTCAGTTGCATAAATACCCAAACTACCTGAATTTCAAAATACGTATTTTTTTGACATTTTCAGGAGGTGTACGTGGGTTGAAGAGACAATAGTCACATACATGAGGAGGTATACGTGAGTTGAAATTTATAAAGTCATGTATTTAAGGCGTACGCAAGTATTATATATAGCAAGTCATGTACGTACGCAAGTTTCCTTAAGGAAACTCACGTACACATAAAAAAAAATCATTTGTAGGGTACTTCTGGGAATTTTTAGACTCTAGTGTCTTCTAAGAAGTTTTAGCTAACACATATACCTTTCCAATAGTGTATAGATTAGGTCAAATAGAGTTATAGAACTCCATATATGGGTCCTCCAAGTTAGGTGTTTTTTAGTGACTTTCAATGACTTTCTTGAAATGTCGTCATGTAAGTGTCGACATGCAACAGAATCATGGGAAAGTGGTCACAGGTAGAAATGTGTCATTTTGAGCTATAATAGTAGGGTGGATATAGGGCAAGGAATATGATTTCTAGGGGGTCGTAGGATCCTTCTAGTAGTATTTGGTAAATAGGGCGTAGTAGCATCCTTTCAGTAGTGACTGATAAAACCAAGGGGTCATAGCCTCCTTCTAGTAGTAGCTGGTAAATAGTGTGTTGTAGCATCCTTTAAGTAGAAGATGATAAAAATAGGGGGTTGTAGCCTCCTTCCAGTAGTTGCTGGTAAATAGGTTTTTGTACTATCCTTGTCTGTTTTAGTAGGAATAAACTATTTGTAAATACAATTTTGAAGTAATAGGAAGTATTGGCGGTTTACCCAATTGGGATTCCATGATAAACGTGTGTTCTATGTGCTCAGTTTGTTCTTATGTGTTAATGAATAAATTAAAAGTGGTTTAAATTGTTAAAAGTTATCAATATTGATTCACCCCCCCTCTCATTATTGTCCAATATTCCAACACCATTAACCTCCAGGACACTTTACAATGGATCCTCCTCAAGCCTTCTAAATACTTCTTTATATGCAATACCATGGGATAATACCATGGTAAAATACCATGGAATACCAAATACCATCGGCCCAAAAACACATGCCGAGACCTAAACCATTTGACTCATTCCTAATTGAAGCTTAACCCTAACAATATTTATAATATTTATAATAGGGAGACTCAAAATAATATTTATAGAATATTTCTTATGGGTACTATTAATATGAATTACAACAAAAGGGTTACATTGATTATTTCAAGTACATTTACATGACCAAGTATATCAATAACATCTTCTAAAGGAGGTACAATAATAATACAACAAGAATATATTCTGAAGTTTTATTATTCAACACTCCCTCTTAATAAGGAAGGTATTCTTCCGTCACGATCATCATCTTTGAACATCATCATTGGTTCTCATCACTAGACACTGGACATCATCGCTGGATATCAAGTCTGGACATCATCATTGGATCTCATCATTGGATATCATGACTGGACATCATCCCTGGATCTCGTCATTGGATATCATGACTGGACATCATCACTATTGTTGCAAATTGGTACTCAGGCCATTAACTTGTGACATCTCTCGAGTCTATACATCATCATAATTTATATAGAGACAACCCTTTTTCATGCTGGATGTAATAAGTTCCTATATCCACACTAGGAATTAAATATCCTATTTCTAGACCAGGTTCTTCATCACTTGGATGAAATTTGACCGAAGTCAACATCTTGGTATCTAACCAAGTGCCTCCATTCTTAAAGAATGGATCTCAGTGCTAGTATGAGATTTAGTACTAGACTAAATCAACTTCTTGGTAACTGAAGAGGTGCCTCCTTTCTCAAATAATGTTTCTCATCCCAAAGGCGAGCTTTAGTCCCAGAATGAGTCAACTTTCTGGTAACTAACTAGGTTCCTCTATTCTCAAAGAATGGCTCTCATCACTAGGATGAGCTTTAGTTCTAGAATGAATCAACTTCTTAGTAACTGAATAGGTGCCCCCATTCTCAAAGAATGGTTCTCATCCCTAGGATGAGATTTAGTCCCATACTGAATCAAATTCCTAATAACTGAACATGTGCCTCTATTCTCCTGGAGAATGGCTATTAGCTCCAGGGTGAACACATTGGAATCTATCCTTGGTGATATGACCAATCATACTAGGATCCACCCTCGGAGATACAACCAACCACACTAGGATCTACCCTTTGACATACGACCAACCATTTTGGGATCTACCCTCGGTGATACCACCAGTCAACATGCACATGCTCAATATAGTACATTGGAGAGCCTACATGTAAAAAAATCCACCAGTTCAACCCAGTCCATCGGGGAACCTACATGTAACAACATGAACTAGTTCAACCCGGTCCATTGGGGAAGATACATGCAACACATGCACCATATTAACCTAGTCCATCAAGGAGCCTACATGTAACATTGTTATCTCCCTCGGTGATACCACCAACCATGTTGGGATATACCCTTAGAGATACAACCAACCAAGATGTGATCATCCTGTACAATGACCAATCCTTTTTCATATTGGGTGTATGCGTGCAGTGACCATTCCTTTTTCACACTAGGTGTACCTACGTACAATGACTAGCCATTTTTCATGCTGGGTGTACCCATGCAATGACTAGTCCTTTTTCATACCGGGTGCACCTCTTTGCAGTGCTAGTCCTTTTTCATACTAGATGAAAATATCATATGTCTTCCACAGATCCATCCATTTTTCATGTTGGATGTGTAGACCACTCATCTATCATGTCCCAATCTATGGATTAAGTTCCTAACCCAATCAGTCCCTTGGGTTGAGGATAAAAAATTAAACATCTTGGGATTAATTTTGAAAGTTCAAGCATTAATTAATTAGTAGTTGTTAATTTTCTATCATAAAGTTTGAGAGGAAATCATTAAAAGTTGAATTTATGAAATTAATATTTGATTTATGGAATAAAAAGGGAAAAGTATCCTCAAGAGTTCATTGGAGGATAAGGGTTAACCAAAATATAGCTTGCACAAGAAGGAAAGTTAAAAGAAGTAAGGATATGAGGAAAAGATGGCACAAAGCAGAAAAGTCAGTAAAATTGGGAAATCATGGATAAAGTAGAAAGCAGGTCAAGGCATAAAATTAGAACAAAGAAAAATAAATTAGGGTAAGGAAGAAAATCATGAAAAAGCATTATAAGGCAGAAAATCAGGAAAAAATAGTGAAAAGCAAATCAAAAGCAGGAAGGAAAAAGGTAAAGCATGAAAGCCAAGAAACCTTATCCATCCATGAGGGAACATTAGCCTATATATATTTCTCAACAAGTCATCTCCAATCAATTAAATAAGGAGTTCACACCACTATCCCATCTTTTGACAGTTTGAGAATCGAATTGAGAGCATTGTGCTACTCAAGACTTGGGAGATGTGCCCCTAGTCAAACTAAAAGATGTGCCCCTGCTTCCATTGTAAGGATGAAGAAATATAGTCTTCATCATTGAGTTAATTGTAGGTTTATTTATCTGATCCATATTTGTTCCAGTTGATTGAATAATCCATAGATTTGAATTCCTCCAATTCTCTAGTTAATAGTGTCTCCAATTTCACTATATTGGTGTATTTGTGTTAAATACTATTTCTTGAGTTATATATGATATATATTTCTATTTATTATAGTATTATATTATGTAATGAATATTTTCTGAATTTTTAATGGTAACTCAAATTGTTTTACCAAGATTTCATGTGATGTGATTCGACCTTGTCTAGATTTACATACAATCTTGACTAGTTTCACCGTTTCAAGAATAAATCAGCCCCTCTATCATGAATTCACTTCATTGTTATTCTGATAGTCTATTAACAAACTTATCTAAGGGTTCCATGCTTAAAACCAAGAATTCGTTGCAATATCCCGCTGTTTGGGAAGCCCATAATCGATTCCTGTGAGTTGTCCATAAAACTAGTTTAACTAGTGCAAACCCTAGATCCTCCCAATTCTAATATATACATATACAATAATATTAATACTGATTAATAACATCATATCATATTTCTTCAATTCTCTTTAATCCCAATCCTTTCACCACTGGTCGTTGGAGATTGAAGAGTGAATGTTTTAGTTTGCATATGTTGAGACTCCCAGGAACCTGAAAGTAGAATTCAGCCTCGTTGATGCTTTAAATATCAATGGATACAACATATTATTCATAGGAACCTGAAAATTCATGATCTTGTCCCTACCTTGTGTCCTCCTAAATTTTCCTCTTGTTCAGTCATTCAACTAGAAATTCCTTACCATTTGCTTATTTTGAAAAATTTCTTGTGCAAGGAAGTTAATGATCAATCTGACCTGATTGCATCATTACAAGTGGTATCAGATCATAGTCCTATAAATCTGCTCAATTTTTCAATAATGAGTCACAAAAGAGATCCCGAATCTAAGAAGAAAAATCCTTTAGCTGATGATACTGAAGAAATGGATTCTACTGAAGGGAAGTTCCAAGGAGAAAGTGAAAGACATAACATGGGTGGAAATGATGAGATACAAAGTTTGATTTCAAGTATGATGCAATTATTTCAAGACCTATCCAATAACATCATCCTGTCTGGTCAAGAAACCAGATAATTCCTTGTTAAACAGTTGGAGAGTAAGAATGGTGAAGGGAGCAACCATGGTTCACAACATGGAAAAAAGAGGATCCCTAAAGGTTTGTATTTTCAAGTACTCTGCCTCACAATATCCCTAATGAATTCACAAAGGAGCCTCCAAATCAATTAAGGCCTACTATTCCCAATTTCACTAATGATCAGAGAGAAGAGATGTAGACTGGTGGTCTTGCTGCATTAGAAGACAAATATGTTGAATATCTTTCGTTGAGTAAAGAATGTATAAGAGGCCTTCCATTCAAATATGTATATGATATTCAATATATAACCAATATAAGAGGTGGTTTTCAGAATCATAATCAAAATTATGAATTGAATAATACTATTGGTAATGTTTCTCTACCATACTTTGATGGTTCATCAAAGTGCACTGATAGCTCATGGATTCAAAAGATAGACACATACTTTCAACTAAATCCAATGGTTGAGAGAGATGTTATTAAGGTGGATACTCTAAACTTGGATGGTGAAGCCAATGATTGGTAGTTTCATGGTATTAACACTCTTGGACATAAAGTGACAACATATGAAGAGTTTACTAGAATATTGGAGAAACTATTTGAGAGGAAATAACCCGAGATCACTTTCAGATAGCTTACACATGTGAAGCAAACCGAGAGTCTTGAAAATTACATCTTTGAGTTCCAAAAGTTGGGTGTAATGGTCATAGATATCTCTAAAGCTCATTTGGTCCTATTGTTTATTGAATTATTGACAAAACCCTTAAAAGGTTTGGTCAAAGCCTAAAGACCCTCTACTTTGCAAGATGAATTGAATAGAGCAAGAGACTTGCAAGATGTTATTCCAAGGACATGGTTCCCTCCAATACCTAATATTCCTACTCCATTCAATAATCAAATACCAACACCCATGAAGAGTCCATATGGAAATTTCAGGAGGGATAATTTCTCCAAAGATAGAGATGAATTGAGGAGGAGAATGTTGTGTTTCAATTTCCAAGAACCTTAGGTTCCTGGACACAAGTGTGCTAAGGGGAAGGAACACTACATTGATTATTTTCAGAGAGTGAAGCTGAGGAGGAAGAATAAGATATTCTCGTTGATACAGAAGTGGCCTATGAGACTACTGATAGAGAACCTTCTTCCAAGGTGAGAAAAATTGTTGTGTTATCAGGAGTGCCTCGTTTTCGTACTCTCATATTCAAGGTAGTGGTGCAAGGAAAATTAGTTATTGTGTTGGTGGATGTAGGATCCACCCATAATTTCATTGATTACTATTTGGTGGAAAGGAAAAATCTTCCTACTGAGAAGTTTGAAGGATTCACTGTCATAATTCCAGGTAATTATTCTATGGAGTGTTCTAAATGGGTTCCTAAATTACAAGTCACCATAGGAGATTACACTGTAACTGATAGTTTTTATTTGTTGAATGTTTCTTATACTAACATGGTGTTGGTAATACAATGGTTGTATTCTATTGGGAAGCACACCATAGATTACAAAGTCCCTGAGATGATATTTGAAGATGATGGTGGGAAGGAGGTAGTGTTGAGGGGAATCAACACTTGCCCAAATCAAGTGATAAGTGCACATAGTTTGAGATCCTTACTGAGGCATGGAGACATGGAATAGGATGTTGAGTTCTTGATCTATACCAAAGGAACTTCTTTAGAGGTAGCACAATATCCTGAAGACATTCAGAATTTGCTTTGAAAGCATAAGAGGGTGTTTAGAGACCTTCCACATGGGAGGACACTAGATAGAGGAGTTGAGCATAGAATTGAATTGGAGATAGGGAAATCATCTATAAAAGTTAATCCATACAATCATACAAAAATATTCAAGGATGAGATTGAAAGAACTATCAAAGAACTACTTG
This sequence comes from Pseudotsuga menziesii, assembly GCA_001517045.1. Taxonomy (NCBI): domain Eukaryota; kingdom Viridiplantae; phylum Streptophyta; class Pinopsida; order Pinales; family Pinaceae; genus Pseudotsuga; species Pseudotsuga menziesii. The sequence goes on from LPNX011029197.1 coordinate 86,211, forward strand.
ACTTTGGATTCATAAGACCAAGTTCGAGTCATTTTTCCTCCTCTGTAGTGATGGTGAAGAAGAAATATGGGACCATGCGCATGTGTATAGACTACAAACATCTCAACAAAAAAAAATAAAGAACAAATATCCTATTCCTAGGATTGATGAGTTGATTGATGATTTACATGGATCTAATTACTTTTCCAATATTGATCTTCATTTTGGTTACCATCAAATCAGGATGAGAGAGGAGGATATTCAGAAACAACTTTTTGATATCACTATGGGAACTTCAAATTATTGGTCATGCCTTTTGGCTTGACTAATGCCTATTCAACATTCCATTCATGCATGAATAGGATTTTGAACAAACAACTCCATAGTTTTTTCTTGTGTTCTTTGATGATATCTTAATCTATAGTAGGACTTGGGAGGATCATTTGCACCAACTGGGTGTTGTACTAACAATCTTGGAATATCAATCCTTCTTTGCTAATCTATCTAAGTGTGAGTTTGGAATGACCGAGATTCTTTATCTCGGTTCATTTGATTGGAAAAAAGGAGTGAAAGTGCACATGGAGAAGATTCTTGCTATTTTGTATTGGCCAAGTTCTAAGAATCTCACTGAATTGAGGGGGTTCATTGGATTGTGCACTTAGTATTGAAAGTTTGTGAAAGGGTTCTCCAAATTGTCATCTCATTTTATAGATATCACAAATAAAGAAGATTTCTGTTGGTTAGAAGAAGTGGAGAAGGAATTCAAAATAATGAAGGAGGCAATGAGTAGCTATCTTGTTATTTCACTTCCTTATTTTGCTCAACCCTTTGTTCTTGAATGTGCTGGCTCATGAAATGGGATTGGACCTATATTGATGGAAAATAAGAATAACATAGCCTATGAAAGTTGAAATTTGTATTCTCATGAGATTATATATTCAGTGTATGAAAAAGAGATGCTAGCCATCCTACATGCACTATTCAATTTTAGGTAGTATCTCGTGGGATGTAAGTTCATCATCACAACCGATCACAATAGATTGAGACACTTCCTATCCTAGAAGGAGTTGAATGATAGGAAATAGAAGTGGGTGAATAAGATCCAAGCATTCGACTTTGACATATATTACAACAAGGGTAACATGAATGTTGTATCCAATTCCCTCACTAGAAAACCAATACTTGATTTGATGAAGTTTCATGATGATTGGAAAGCACAATTAGGAGTTGAGTATGCAAAGAATTAGTTTTCTCGTGATTTATTTATGGACCAAATCATGCTGATTTTTTTCAATATCCTTAATGATATCATCTATCATAAAAATAGGATTTTTCTAGTTCCATAATCATCATGGAAGAAGAATATCTTAGAGGCTTCCAATGATGCACCCCTAGCTGGACATCCAAGATTTGTGAAGACATATAGGAAGGTGAGGGAAAGGTTCTCTTGGAGGGCCTAAAGAAGGAAGTGATGAAGTATGTTAGAGAATGTGCATCATATCAGCAAGAAAAAGGAGAATATACACATCCAACATGACTCCTACAACCCATCCATATTCCAAAGAAGAAATGGGAAAGTGTGTCCATGGATTTCATCATCGGACTCCCTAAAAGACAAGGTAAAGACAATTTTTGTTGTGGTTGATAGGGTAACCAAATATGCACATTTATTTTTTGTCACAACCACTATTTCATCCATCCAAGTGGCTGAAATTTTCATCAAATAATTCTTCAAACTCCATGGAATGTAAAAGTCTATCATCAATGATAGAGACAACAAGTTACTAGGAATTTTTTGCAAGAACTGTTCAAGTTGGTGGATACAAGTTTGAACATGAGTACAAGTTACCATCCACAAACTGATGGAAAAACATAGAGAGTGAATTGGTGGCTTGAATGGTACCTAAGAAACTATGTCACTGGGAAACAAAGTTCATGGACAACTTGGCTTCATTTGGGTGAATTTTGTTATAACACTACTTTCCATCTCTCCATTGGAATGTATCCCTTCAAAGCTCTTTATAGTTATGAAGAAACCACTTTTGCTGATATGATATTTGGTCATTGTAATACATATAAGGAAAAGTATTGGATCCAAGAGAGTCAATACATACTAATAACTCTCAAGGATAATGTGTTGACATAACAAAACATGTATAAATTGTTTGCAGACATACAAAGAGTGGAGCGAACCTTCCAAGAAGGAGATTTGGTTTATTTGAGGTTGTGACCTTATAGAAATCCTCCTTAAATTATAAGGAATCCAAGAAGTTGCAACCAATATTCTATGGTCCATACAAAGTTTTGAAGAAGATTGGTGAGGTATCTTATGAACTAGAATTGCCTCCAAATAGTAAAATTCACAATGTTTTTCAGGTCTCTTGTTTGAAAAAGGTGATAGGGAAGCAAGTAGAAGTTAAAAAAGAGTTACCTCCCTTATATGATGAACGGAACTTGATTTTTTCCCCAAAGAATATTTTGGAGGTTAGAGAAAAGAAGTTGAGAAGTAGAATCATTAAAGAGTATTTGGTGCAATGGCAAGGACTGCCTAGCAAGGATTCCACTTGGGAAGGAGAAGACATCTTATAGTCCTCCCTGGAGGGGAGGACTGTAATGTCCCCTCATGAATAATCTATGTATTAATTTCCTAACCCAATAATTCCCTTGGGTTGAGGAGAAAAATTTAAACATCTTGGGATTAATTTTGAAAGTTCAAGCATTAAGTAATTAATAGTTTTTAATTTTCTTTCATACAGTTTGAGAGGCAATTATTAGAAGTTGAATTTATGAAATTAAGATTTGATTTATGGAATAAAAGGGATAATTATCCTCAAGGGAAAATTGGAGGATAAGGGTTGATCAAAAGATAGATTGCACGAGAAGGAAAGCTAGAAGCAATAAAGATAAGAGGAAAAGAGAAAAGAAGGAAAATATGGCACAAAGCATAAAAAGTAGTAAAACTGGAAAAACATGGATAAAGCAGAAAGTAGGCTAAGGAAGAAAAGTAGAATAAATTATAATAAATAAGGATAAGGAAAAAAAACAGGGAAAAGTATGATAAGAAAGAAAAGCAGGAAAAAGCAGTGAAAAACAAAGCAAAAGCAAGAAAAGCTAAAGCAGAAAGGAAAAAAGTAAAGCATGAAAGAAAATCAACCTTATCCATCCATGAGGGTGCATTTACTATCTATATTTCTCAACAAATAATATCAAACCAATAAAATAAGTATTGCGCACCACTATCCCATCTTTTGATAGTTTGAGAATTGAATTGAGAGTATTGTGCTACTCAAGACTTGGGAGATGTGCCCCTAGTCAAGCCGAGAGATGTTTCACTGCTTCCATTGTGAGGATGAAGACATATAGTATTCATTGTTGATATAATTTCAGGTTTATTTATCTGATTCAGAGTTGTTCCAATTGGTTGAAGAATCCAAAGATTCGAATTCCTCCATTTCTCCAGTGAATAATGTCTCCAATTTCACTATATTGATGTATTTGTGTTAAGGACTGTTTCCTGAGATATCTACGAGATCTATTTAGAATTATTACAGTATTATATGATGTAATGATTTTTTTTTTAAAGTTTTAATGGAATTTCAATTTTTTTTACCAAGAGTTCATGTGATGTGGTTCGACCTTGTCTAGATTTACATACAATTTTGACTAGTTTCATTGTTTCAAGCATAAATCAGCCTCAATGTCATTGGTTTACTTAATTATTGTTCTGATAGGGTATTAACACACTGAAATAATGGTTCCATGCTTAAAAAAATAATTCATGGCCATCTCCTACTGTCTGGGAATCACATAAATCGATTCCTATGAGTTATCTACAAAATTAGTTTGACTAGTGTGAACCCCAGAGACTCCCAATTCTGCTACAAACATACAAAATCCTCTTAATAATGATTAATAAAATTATATAATATTTTTTAAAGTCTCCTGAATCCCAATCCTTTCACTGCTGGTCGTTGGAGATTCAAGAGTGAAGTTTTTAGTTTGCATATGTTGAGACTCCCAAGAGCTTGGAAGTAGACTTAAACCTCATTGATTATTGAAACCTCAATGGACCCAACACATTTCTCATAAGAACCTGAAAAATCATGATCCTCTCCCTACCTTGTTGATCCTCTTGAATTTACCTCTTGTTCACTCATTCAACTAAAACTTCCTTGCCATTTGCTTGTTTTGAAAAATTACTTATGCAAGGGAGTTAATGATCAATCATCAATATGACCTGATTGGATCATTACATCATCCTCCATATATCCATCCATTTTTTTCATTCTATATGTGAGGACCATAGGGAATCATCACTTCCTCTTACGAGGGACAATAATCTGGACAACTTCAATCTTGTCCTCTAAGTAGTCAAACTTCACTATTTCCATAGGATTGGTTAATAAATCGACTATCTACTCATCTATATCAATGTATTGAAACTTCACTGCTCCTCTCTACACCATATTCTGGATATAGTGTTATCAAATCTTGATGTGCTGTGAATTGTCATGGAATAATGGGTTATTATACAACTTCACACAACTCTGGATGTCATAGTATACATAAGTCGTCTCTAACTCGCCATTTAAAAATCCTGCAAGTAGCTTCCAAATCCAAATTGCTTCACAACTTATGAAAAAGATGCAATATACTCTTCCTCGACTATACTTAGTGCTAGACTCAATCACTTCTTTTTGAACCAAGAAATCATGCCAGAACCCAAGTTGAATCAACACCATAAAGTTCTCTTCCTATCTGTAGCACTACCAGGCCAATCAAAGTCAACATATTCCTGTAGGCATATCCTCTAATCTCTCGCATATCTGATTCCATACTCAATCATACCCTTCAAGTACCTCATCACATGCTTTGTCATAATCATGTGAACATGTTTCAACTCTACCATGTATTGACTCAAGGTGTTCATTGCAAAGCATATATTCAACCTTGTGTTCATCAAGTACATCAACGAACCAATCATATTCCTATAAACTGTGGAATCAACTATCTCTGAAGTAGAATCACACAATAAGTTCAAATTCGATGCAATCGGTGTGGGGATGTCCTTGTAATCCATCATCCCAAATTTCTTCAGGATATCTACTGCATATTTTTCTTGGCCTAGTAAAATCTCATCTGGGTTTTGGGACACCTTGATACCTAAGATATAGTGCATCATACCCAGGTCTTTATTCTTGAACTCTGTGGAAAGCCTCTTCTTTGTTTCGGCTATGAGATCCTCATTAGCTTTCATAAACAGATCATGTACATACAACAGTAGTATCACTGGTTTCCCATCCTCAACCTTGTAGTAAATTTTGGAATTTGCTTTACTCTTGGTAAATCCCAAGCTCGTAAGAAACCCATCTATCATGTCGTACTATGTCCTGGGTACCTGTCTCAAATTGCACCACGTATACTTTCTCTTTATGAGGGGAGGCATATGGTATCACTTTGAGAATTTCCCTGAGATACTAAATAAAGAAACCATTTCCATAGATAGATGCTAGGTTATAATGTATCTCTATGTTATAGTCACTCCCTCCAAAGCAGATCTTTCCTGCTTCCTCTGAAACTAAGAATTGTCCTCCCTCTACATCTTGACATCGTGTACTCTTTTCATCAGGACATTCTACACTAGAGTGACTAGTAGCCTTATATGCTATTGATATTCTAAGCATCCAACTATGTGATCTCATATCAAATGGGTCTACTGATATGAGCTTCTTTCTCTCATGATCATTGGATACCAAGATCTCAAACTTTGTTGCAAGTTCCCTCTTGCACCCATCTATGAGCTCCTCATCTTTAACCTTGTAGAAAAGGTTGAGGTCCCATCACTCTAGGTGATCCTCAATCCCATTTTTCTATCCCTTGGGTTCCTTATGACCCCGTACAAATCCTTCTCCAATTTGTGCATGTGTTTCTCTGTAGAGAGTCATGAATCCTAGAGGTTGCTCAATATACACTTCTACTTTGATTACACCATCTATCTACTGTTATATCCACCATTAGAGAAGTGTGTCTATCCAGTATAGCAACATCTTTTCATAGTCGACTCCATCTTTCTGATAGAAACCTCGCTTTGTACTTCTGTAGTATGCTTGATTTCATAAATATTCTTGAATGTCATAGTTGAACAGTCACCACTTGTTCTTCGGAACAAATCTCATCATTATTCTCTTGTAGGTTATTGTACACGACCTTTCCTACAATTCAAATTTAGTTGCATGATTAGAAACATTTCATAATTTTCAAAAAATATTAATAAGGACAAATTCTTATGCATAAATACATAAGTCACATAGTCATGCAAATATCTTAGCCAATTCTTCAACACAACATTCATCCATATCTCATATACATACAATAACTCTCTAGATGCCTAACATCTCTACTAAAACATTATTAAGAGAGTGCACTACCCTCAACATGTCAGCAAAGAGGTTTCATTCTAAATAAGCAATAATTGAGTGTTGTTCAACACCATAGGTTACTTACCCACCACATGCATATTAGCAGTATACTATTCATGAATGCAAACAATTTAACATTAATAATACATTACATAAATATGTACACAACTAAACACTATTTAAGCAACTAGATATACATGAAATTAAATTCAAATACTTATCTTTGTTTATTTGGTGGGATCCCTCTTTATCCTTGTCTCCTTGTAGGAATTACTGGATTTTTTGATAGTGTGCTCTACTCCATGATTGATAATGTTGAAAAAGTATTCTACACCATAGATCACATGGAACTGTGTACTGATGATGTCCCTTCATATTCATTCACGACTGCATCCCTCTTTATCCAATGTTGAAATGGATAAGAGGTTCTTCCATATTCATGGTTTAAATCCTTATGTATCATGATACATATTCCTCATCACTAGTGGAATCTTATTTAGATTTCTTCTTAACTAGTTTATCTTCTTCTATAGTGTGAGCATGATATCTCTTCTTCTTTCGTTTCTTACAGATTGATCAAAGCATCAAACATCTCATTTGGAGTATTCAAGGAGGATACATGTGGGATCAAATGATCCTTGATGGAATTTGAAATAATCCTCTTGGAATTGACCAAGTTATTCTTAAGCTTAGCTTTGACCTCATCTCCCTTTGGGTCTACAACTTATTCTTTGATAGAGTTTTCCAAGTCATTCTCTTATGGTACGAGAAGTACTCTATACTTGCATGCCCAGAAGTTTCGGGATCCTTCAAGCTTATCCTCAATATTGTTACTTTTTTTCATATTGATATAAAGAGAACCTAAAATGGAAATAGAGATAATAGTACTTACCAATAAGAGTGTTTCCCTTGGATGCTTGCTTCAATGCTTTTTTGGGAAACAACTTCTAATGGACCTATGGTTTGACATAAAAACCACAATTTTTCAAATTTGGTGACTTGAAAATATAATTGGATATAAAGGTGTGCCTTTTCAAAGCGATTTGAGAAATGTACTCCTTTTTCCAAATTTGTGGACATAACTACAAAATATTTGATGCCCTAGTTTCTTCAATTTTTTTGCTGAATTGTTCGGTATTAAGTATGATGTATCTTAGAAATTTCTACTCCTCAAGGTATGAAATTTTTTCCTTGGGGTAGTTTTTTCTGTCTTCTATCCAACCCCATAAGTTAGAGAAATATGGGATTCACCAAGTAGAATTTATGCTAAGTTTTCCAAGGTGACTTGTTTATGGACTCGTTTAGTATAGTGAACTTTTACATACTTCCACATGTCACCGTTTCAACTTCGGGTTCTGAAACTCACACCAAATAAAATATTGTCCATTCAATTTTTGGAACATCTTACAACATTCAATTTGGAGTTTCCTATCCTAAGATAAAGCATATCTCCCTAGGTCACCTGTTTAAAACATAATTTTGGAAGAGTCTGGAACCCTATTTTACAAGGATCATATCTCATAAAGTATTGTGAATATGAGGCTTAAAATCACACACAAGGTACATCAACATTTCATATTTTTTGTGTTTTAGTTTCAACTCCTATAAATTTACTAAAACCAATTTGTAGAGAAAATTCCTAAATGACTAGATTTTTCCTTCTAGGGTTTCAAACATGAAGCCCTAATCTATGACTATTGCAGTAGTAGCAGCTGTTATGGTTGTACAATGAATTCTTTTAGGATGGATCTAATCCATTGTTAGAATTTTAATGGTTATACAATATCTTAAAACATTTAGCAAACATCATAACCATATGCAATAGTATCATTGAAAGAAAGACAAGCACAACACCACGAAAAGAACACAGAGATTTTCATCTGGGAAACCACAAGGGAGAAAACCCAACAAATTATTTAGTATATATTCTATCACGAACACCAATTACATACCAATATAAGATCAACCCTAAATACAACAACTTCTTCTCTTCTCCAACGAGCTTCTTCTTCTCTCTCATGCGTAGTTGCTTGAGTGTGAAGTTTGTCCAAATGAGAGTATAACCCTCTCTATTTATACTCATCAAGTGAGTGACCAAATAACCTAATTGGGCCTACCTATTGATCCAAACAAGGCCGACCTCCTAGGGAGACTCAAAATAATATTTATATAATCGTTCTTGTGGGTACTCTTGACCTGACTTAAAATGGAAGGGTTACATTAATTATTTCAAGTACATTTACATGACCAAGTACATCAATAACATCTTCAAAGGAGGTAAAAAAATAATACAATAAAAGTACAATAAGAATATCTTTTGAAGTTACATCCTTCAACATATACATGGTTTTAGTATCCTTTTTAAAAAATCTTAAAAAAACAGTTAGTGGGCGTACATGCAATATAGATATGTATATATATAAAGAATTGTAATTACTACTGAATAATAACAAGGAAAAATTAGTTGAGAAATAATTATTATTTAGAGAAAAAATTGTAGATACCATTTATAATACACATCATGGTCATTGAGAGAAATAAAACATACCAAGCTTTTAGGCAGGGAAAATAACGAAAACATAAAAACCAATAAAATTAAGTTACATGGTCATCTCCATCTTCAACCTCTATATTGTTTAATAAACAAGCAATGCTCTTATTCTTCTCCATGGGGTTTGGATTCTGCATTCTAATGCACGTGTCCCATAGATTAAAATTTAGAGACTAAAGTCGAGTAGGTCACAGGTAGGCCATAGGATGCAAAAGGCCGAGTAGGGAATGTGAGGAGGAAAGAGGGTGGAACATATCCGATTGCAGAAAAGTAAAAAACTAGAAGCAATTCCATAAACTTTAGTTTGGTACCCTGGGAGAGAGTGAGGTTTAACAAAAAAAATAGAAGATGTTAGCACAGGTTCTGTTCCTGATGGATTTGAAAAAAAAATAAAGGAAATTTTTTGTTTATTTCGCAGGAGTTGGCATTATGAAGAAAAAGGTTAAATATTTTTTCGCAAGAAAGAAAGAAAATTTTTATTTGTAATGATCTAAGAGTGGATTATTTTATTGAATTTATGGGCCAAGGTTTTATTGTTAAAAGATATATGAAGGTGGCTTGAAAGTTTAAATTATAAAAGAAGTTTATATTTTATAACAAAGTTTTGTTTTATAAAAATATCTGTTTATATTTTTATAAAAACAAAGTTCAAAGCTTTGTTTTATAAAAATATAAAAAAAATATTTATGACAAAAAGTATTGGACCAAGGCCCATCTACCAATCGAATAGAGGCCACTACATCAGCAACAATACAAGTCAGTAACAATCAAATACTGCCAACAAAGCCCAAGCAACCAAGCACTAAGCTCCCAAAGAATATGCATACTTGTTCCTTGGTATAAGCTAAAGCCATCAACATATGTAAATGATGGGAAGATAAATTGTTTGGAGCATGTGGGATAAAGGCGTATTATGAACAATGAAAAAGCAACAAAGAGAAAATTGAAAGCTATTGCTTAAGGGACGTGTAAACACTATTAATGTATTTGGAGTTTTTAATTCAAATTTTGTTCCTGGAAATTATGAAGAGGCTTGAAATTGTACGAAAGCTCAATGGATCTATTCAATGCCTTGAAACGCGAGTTTTAAGATGCCCAAGGACAATAAAATTTTGGAGCTTGGTTGTGGGCACGTATTTCCGACAATTTTTTGCATACTTGGAGGGTGCTTCAAAGAACACATATGGAGTCCTAAAATTTTATCCAATGAAGCTTTTGAAGGGCAAATAGAGACCCCTCCAACTGAACTAAGGAGATGCTAGATGAGAAACTCATATGATATCATGACCAAGGCTCAAGAAAGAGTAAACTCATCCATAGAATGGAAATGAGTAGAGACAAAGCAGTGGGACATACTCATCGATCAAAATAACTGGATAGTAGAGCTCCTAACCATCTCTCCATCAAGAAATTCCAAAAAAGAGAGATTACCCATATCGAGTGTAAGAGCTTGGATAAAGCATCAACACTCGAATTGTGCTCCCTCTAGATATGCAAGAATTTTAATCAGAGAAAGGAGGATGTCAGGGAGACAATACATTCACACTAGTGAACTAGATCAATCACATTCAGGTCTACCTCCATCTTTTCCCAGTTAATAACCACTTATGAGCCCCCCCAAACCATGAGAGAGGGTAAAACCAGCGCTACAACAAAATACAAGAGGGATCAGAGGGCCAAAAGTTCTACATGCATATTTGTACTGAGACCAATACCCAGCTTGGCCTGGAAATGGTGTGATGGACTGATATGGAGTGTGAAACCCGAGCCACCTGCACAAGATGTTGTTGCACCATAAAAAAACTAGAGGGTTAGGTAACCTCTGGAGCAGGACCAATATTCCGAGGACGTGAGAGGTTTTTCTCAACAGGATAAGAAAGTACAAAATATAGGATCCACTTGCGGACCAAATCCACCCGAAGGGGGTAACATCATAAAAAATAGCATGGTTTCTAGTATTCTAGATGCACCACATATAAAATAAGGGTATATTAAGTAGAGAGTGGGGATGGGCAGTCCAGTGATTGATATTTACCAACACATATTGGTCATTCCAGATTAAATGCATCCCATGTATGGCGTTAAGAATATTTCTGACAGACCGAGCAAAAGAACAAGAGATAAATAGATTATTCACAGACTCCTACCCCGTTTTGCACAAACAACAGTAGTGAGGGCCAATCCATCCTCGTTTGGATAGGTTATACCATGTACAAATTCTATGCCCCACACACAGCCAGATAAAACATTTGATTTTTAGTGGAATGTTCCAGAGCCATAACTGCTTGAATTGCCACCCTGTAAAATAATCTGTGTTACCATTGGCAATAAAGCTCTAAGCAAGACGTGTCATGGCCTCACCCTTTGCTTTGTTCTACATCCAAATATATTCCTTCGATAGATTGAGTCTGATGCCCCCATGGGTGAATCCCTTGATATATTGATTCCATTCATATTTCCATACCCCACCCAGATCGAGGTACTCCGCAAACAACCAATAGAAAGAGGAACCCGTGTTATCATGATTACAAGCCTGACTGAGTCTGGTAATGCCATAGTCTTGGAGATGGTCATAGAGACCATCAGAGAGAGTAAATTCCAAGATCATACCAGCAATAGGATTGTATCCCAATAATATATAAAATCCATTACCAACACGCCATCCAACAAAGCTGCAAATCCAAGGGAGTACACAAACAAACCCATTCCAGATATAGGAGTTATTCTGCACAAAGAAACTGGAATGACGGATCCAAGACTCCCAAGGAGCACCTTTTAAATATTTTTCTTGCAGAGCTTGGTGCCAAAGTCCATTTCTCTTCATAACAGACCACAAGCTCTTTATTCTAAGGGATAAATTGAACCACCCCAAGTGTTTGATATTCCAGCCACCCATCTCGAAAGGCCTTGAGAGAGTTTTCCAATCAACCCAATGAATCTTATTATGATTTGTAGTCCCTCCCCATAGAAAGGAAAAAATGAATTGCCTGAGTTTGTTAAGAATGGATTTAGGAAGCCTGGATAGTGAGAACCAATAGACATGGATGTTGGATAAAACAAACCTGATCAGTACCAACCTGCCACCAAGGAAGATGAATTTATGAGTCCAGTGAACCAATTTTCATTCAAAGATCTGTGTAATCCAACGCTAGTCATTTTCCACATACCCCAGAGGTTTTAACCAGAAGCCCAAATATTTAAACCCCTTATCAATCAAATCCATCTTGTAAGGAAGTATATCAGTGATGGCCTTGCTTATGTCTTCATAAATATTGTTTGTGGGAAAAGAGGCTTTCTCCATAATGATCATCATACCTGAATCCATACAAAAAAGATCAAGGCTAATTTTATATTCCTTCCATTCTTCCACAGTTCCCATACCAAACATAATTGCATCATCGATGAAGAGCAGGTGTGAGAAGGCAAGGGAGGGAGATAGTTTAATACTAGTAATCTCACCATCTAATTTTGCTTTACCAATCATTCGACTGAGGCCTTCAATAATCAAAATGAAAAGGAGTGACGAGAGGGGACAACCCTATTGAATACCTCTAGAAGCATAAAAAAACCCCGAAGGACAGCCATTTATAAGGACAGAGAAATTTGCAGAGGAGACATAGCCCATGATCCAATTGATAGTCAACAAGGGAAGACCTATTTGAAGGAGGATGAGGCGCATAAACGTCCAATTGACACGGTCAAAAGCTTTGGATAGGTCCATCTTAAGCCTCCAAGGATTCCAATTTTTTTGTTTTAATGGTATGTATGATATCCTGAGTAATCTAGATAGGCTCCTAGATCAATCTATTCTTTAAGTACCCAAACTGTTAAATGGAGATGGCCTTTGATAAAATAGGTTTGATTTTGGAGGAGATACGCTTAGTTATGAGTTTATAGATAAGGTTACAAAGAAAAATAGGTATGAACTCTGCAAAGGTCTTTAGATGATCAGACTTAGGGATAAGGGTTAAGAAAGTGGAATTTAAAGACCAACACACTCTACCTTCCTTTCGAGAGAGCTCAATAGCCTTTAATAGATCCAGCTTCACCAAATCAAAGAAGAATAAAAATAATTCTATTGGCCAACCATCAGGGACGGGTCTACAATATTTTTTGAAACTTTTCAGTGCTGACTCAATTTCACCCAAGGATACTTCTGCAGACATGTTCTCCACATCTTTATAAGATAGGAAAGAAGGGAAGATTTGTATGACCCTTAGTTTCTCTGAAATAGGTGACATCCCATCATCCATGAAGAGGGAGGAGACATTCTTAACCCCCAAATATTTTAGCTAATCCATCCCACTAACATAACCATCATTATCGCCATATAGTTCCCAAATACTGTTATGATTCCTCCTGGATGAGGAAAAATTGTGAAAATATTTTGTGTTTACATCCCCATCATTTATCCAGAGAGCCATGATTTTATGTCTCCAAGTGAGGGAATCATGATGTAAGATTTTCTCACACTGGCATTTGATTCCATAAAGCCTATCCATCACCTGGGAAGGAAGAATGCTTAAGGGGTAGCAAGAGAATATATGATGAGCCTCCTTTTCCAGATCAACCAGAGCCTGGAGTTGAGTTTCCTTTTGTGATTTTTCCCATAATTCTAACTCACCCTTGAGTATTTTGAGTTTGTGAAACAGACACGACATGTCATCATAGTCCACTAAGGAGACCTCAGATGCCCAAGATGTATGAATAAGAGCCAAAAATTTATCTGAATGGAGCCAAACCCTATTGAACTTGAAAGGGAAGTTCCTTTTATAGTCGACGTTATCCCACTCAAAACATATAGGGAAATGATCATAAATAACTGACTGGTGAATTCAAGACCGGTACTGAGGGAAATAGGACACCAGTGAATCAACAATGAGAAACCTATCTAATCTCTTGTTGATACCCCTATCACCAACCCTACCATTACAGAAAGTAGGGCCAATACAATTCGGAGCAACATCAATCATACTAGTATTGATCAACAATTGAGTAGTGACAAAGGGAATCCAACTGGGAATTCATGCCCCAAATCTCAGCGTTTGAAAAGGTAAAATTAAGGTCACCCACAATGATCAAAATAGGGAGCCTGAATAAACCATCACCCATAGTAGAGTCCCAAAAGTGAGTCCTGTGATGATAAGGACCAATTTTATAGGTTTTACTTATACATGTGCGATCAGCCAATTAAATGACTCAAGTTTAAAAGTCTTACGAGTGTTTACTTGTAGATATATATTGAAGCATCTTGACTTAAAAAATGAAAGAAGTATGAGTTAAAAGTGCTTGTTACTATACCATATATATATATATATATATATATATATATATATATATATATATATNATAAGAAAAATAAATGGATCGAATAAGTTATATTAAAGCATTCTTTTGAAGTTAAAAGCCGAAGTAACGGGGTTTAATATTTGAATGTGTAGAAATAATTATTTTCAATATAAAGTGTGTATTTTTAACTAATATAGAAGATTATAAAAAAGATATGTAAAGTATAAGTTTCTAAGTTTTGATATCGAAGTTATATTTATTGATGAAAAAACATAAAACGGGGTTTAATATCGAAAAAAAGAATATTTCCTAAACTTCAAAAAATTATGTGTCAATTGGAGGGAAATATATTACTATTTCTATTTCTCCTACTGAATGCAATAATTTTATTAGTGATGAATTTGCTAACGAGTTAGTGATTCCTGCGTCAAATATAGGTGAAAAATTAGAATTTCGGGATAAGAAACAATATGAATTAAGTGAATATTAAACCTTCATATCAAAATTTATTGTTAGACCCTTGTGGAATGATGATGGTGACATAATTCTAGGTTCAAACTGGATGGATACATTGGGGATGTTCACTTTCGACACAATAAAATGTTTTTGTCATTTTCTTATGAAAATAAGAAAATCACTTTGTGTCACATTACAATGTAGTCAGATTCAAAAGCTCTATCAGACAAAGACTTCAAGCATATCTCAAAGGTGATCTAACAAGAAAATCAGGAGTCAATACAAAAAATATAGAAGGAAGTTGAAAAGGTTATTACTGATAAGGACGAAGAACATACATGCTTAAAAATTCATAATAAAGATCTACTTACACAAATTAAGAAAATTAAGAATAAAAAAAAAGTCACTACAGAACAAGCTAGAGAAAGATGCCAATATGTAATCAAGGGTTGATAAGGATACAATTACTGACCCAGTTAGAATAAATGAGTCATCAAACATTAATATTGAGATGTCAAAAAAAGGAATTGATACATATCTAATCGACGTCCCAATTCATAAGGATGTTTATATGAGAATAATGTTAACCAATGAATTGCAATTTTTTTAACCAATGAATTGGGAATAATGTTGATATGAGAATAATGTTAACCAATTAATTGCAAATTTTCATTGTTATCATGGAAAAATCACACACTAGTGACAATTCCACGATTCACACGGTAAAGTGTTGTCAACATACAACATAAACACATCCAAAGACACCTTCACAAGTTATAAAGAGAATAATGATTCCAATATGGCCCAAAAATAGTTAAAAGCCACAATCGTGGAGGTTAAACTTTCGGTACTCACACTACAACGTGCACCTCCAGAACAATACTCGTGCTATAGCATAGAATTTACTTCGATATCCACATGACTCAACACAAACATCAGGATCTCACCCACCAATGGGAATTTATGGCTCATGAAAGCTCCATTTACCCATTTGATGAATTTGAATTTGGCCACTCCCACACTTAGTTTCCTTAAATGGCCTCGTGGTGTAATTTGGATCCAAAACATGAATCAATGGGTACACACTAAGATATTTTCATTTCTTTCCCACCTCTCTACCTATAAAAGAAGGCCACATGCATGCTAATTGTAAGAATATTTGAGAGAAAAGTCATGCTCATAGAACTGTGATTGAGCTTCCTATTGTCTCACCTCTTCCCTCTTGCCAAGCATTTCCAAAGCTCCATTTCCTCTTTCCCTCAAGGAGCAAGTGTTCTTCTCACCCATTGGTTAATTAACCACACTTCAAGCATTTTGTTGGACAGGATAGGCCTCCCTTAGGAAGAGCATTTGCCTCCATTTGGATCTCACCTCTCTAAGGTGTTGTAATAACTTTACAATTGGGAAATAAACAAATGGTTCAACTCATATCAATTGTTGGAGTTTGCATCTTCTACTCGTTTACTATTTGGTTTAAATTTCATTATCATTTTATGTGTTATGCATTGTTTCCTCTAAAAATATACTGCAGGATCACTTAGGGTCATCCAAACAACCAAAAGGGGCTCCAAATACTGAGGCCTTGTCGTAGCCTACAAGGCCTATCCCATCCCATAGTGGGAAGCACTCTTGTTCATTATTTCCCACAACAATATTAATGGTGACTCCACTTCATTTTTGTTCATTTCTTTTTATTTAGGTTGTTGTTTCAAGTGTGATTAATTTATGGTATCTTGTATCTTGTAGGTTAAGAGGATCATCCCCTTAGTCCAAAAAATTCATCTTTCATTCGGCCATGTCAACCATTTTACATAGTAGCTCACTCCCATCATTTTTCGGGCTCTATCGCCCGTTCAATCCTTCAACATACATATTGTCAGCACATTTTAATACTTTTTTTCCTGCATGGGTTCTTTGTCATGAATCAACATTGTTTTTCCTCACTGTCACCATGCTACAATGCATCAACGAGTCTTTCTATTGTGCTACAACGTGACATTAAATTTTATTTCCATGTTGTCTATCATTTATTTTCTTTTTATTTGTTTCCAAAACAATCTGTATCCCACTAGCTACTCACCAATGAATTAGGAATTAATTAGCTTACAATGATTACTTAATATTTTAGTAATTATCCCACATTGACTAAGAATAGGGATTAAAGGGATCATTCCCCCTTGAAATCAACCTAGGTAACCAACTTTGAGCCTCCCTAATGACCTCATTGTTGTCAGTAGCATTCAGGACATCACATAATTGTTGTTTTGCTTCAACATCTTTTAGTTTAAAGAGGTGTAGCATCCACTTTGCACAAACAAACAAAGAACTAAAACCCCTTTCCTTCCCAAGTATGTGCTTCACAATATTTATGAATACGAAAAGGGAGCGAAGGGGGAAATACCTCCTATACACACATAACATTTATTTTTGCAAGCATCATTAGTTTTTTTAGAGATAAACTTACAATTGTTTTGTTTTTGCATGAGAACTTCATGTTAGAGTAATAATCCATTCTAGTACCATAGTCTTAGACCTTAGACTCATTCATTTGCTTCTATGCAATGTTTTCTATGGTTTAGACTTAGGGAAATTGGCATTTATGAAAGTTGAGGCTATCTTGGTTGATCATTCTTCACAGTTGAGGCACTCCAGGTTCATCATTTTGACAACCCAGGCACCCACATTGATGAAAATCAACCAACATGTGCTCCCCTTCCCCAATTTTAGGGATTTGGTCCAACTTAAGGTGTTAGTGCTTGGTTTAGATGGTTTTTGGACTCTCTTGGGATTTTATTTCTCTCCTAGAGCCACTCCCACTCACCCATGTACTCACCCACACCTGTCATAACTTCATTGATGTTCCAGCATACCTTTCCCATGTTCACACAAGGATTCGTGACTTTTTGGGATGATTAGGAGGCTCATGTTGGCATTATGATAGTGTTGGACGGATTTTCTGACTTGTCCAACTTAAGGAGATTAAGCCCACACAAGTTGCTTAGAGCAGCTCCCCGTATGTTTGAAATGGAAAAATCTCACAGGTTATGGTCCTGATACCAACTAAATTTATCCTCTTAAGGAGAATGTAAAAATTCAGTAAAAATTTATCCTAAATTTTATTATTGCTTAAAATAAGCCCTAGAGTTAGTTTTCTAAGTCTAAGTTATCCTAAAATTCTTTCTTAAGGAAAGTCTCCTGTTTTGGGGTTTTGTTTTTTAATTTTTCTAAACTAAAGAACTAATTTTAAACTTAAAACCAACTAATCTAATTAAATCTAATTTAATAACTATCTAGGACAAACTAAAATCATGAATTAAAACTAGGTGACTAACCTATCTCAGCTGAGAGCAACTTGGAAAATTAAATTAATTATCAATTAATGATTTAAATAAACAAAGAGATAAGTGATAACAATTCAAATGAAAATATTTAAATTATTATCCTAAAATCACTTTGTTTAATATGCACAACAACAGAAAATTAAAATAGGCAACTCCTTTTAATTTATTATGTGATGCTCTATTAATTAATAACTAATGTTCAATACCGAATATTCGAATAACAGGATTATATTTATTCATGAAAACATTGTAGAAAATACAAATGAAATCAAAAATAAATATGAAATGTATTTATTACCAAATCTCAATTATCAATACAAATATCAATTAACAAAACTCAGTAATATTCTCAATCAAACATCAATATTGTGCAAACAGAGTATAATTTCAGATAATAAATACAATTATATCACAGTACAATTGCATAAAATGTATGGTGAGAAAACAGTAAATATATATATATATATTAAGTTTTCAAAATAGTAACAAGCAGTGATACCAGTTTGAGAACTCTAGTCACAATCCTCCACGAAGGTAAAAATCCAGTAAAGAAATTGAAACCAGAAACTGTAATTATATTTCCAATAAGTCTTTTCCTTCAATACTCCATCGACCTTTACTACAACAATTTTCATAGTTTTTATAATAAAACTTTGATAACTACATCCCTAACTCTATGCAACTGATAGCTAAAAATAGATTTTAAAGTCTGCTATCTATGAAACATCTGGAACCTATTTATGATCAAAACATTCTCCAATGATGCACCTGGCATTAGATCGTTATCATGCCCCTCTCTTCAGATAGTATCTCATTCATATTGAAAACGAATCAGCAACTACTTGTAACATCTGGCAACTGTTAACAGATAAAACGTGACCATTGTAGTTGTATGCTAGATATTAATGAACAATTCATTTCCCTTTGATGAAGTGGCCTCAAAAACACATTTCGATCAACTAACCATCTTCATTCCATTTGACTCATTTATATCACGAGCACACCTGTAAAAAAAATTTAAAATATAAATACAAATTATAATTACAATTATAACAAGATAATTGAATAAGAATGTAGAATGATCCTACAGAATCTTTGATTCTGTAGGATGTTCATTAAATTGTACATTTACCTGTCAAAATTGAAATCACAATAACTAAAAATAGACTAAGTTGTTGCTATTTGCAACTTGATGGCTTTCCTGGCTTCTGATAGCTTGGCCCTGAGTTTCAAGATTTTTTCTTCATGGATTTTTTCATCTTTCAACAATTTCTCATTGGTTGCAGCTAACAATTTCTCTTCTCCTTTGTATTTTCCCTTCTTGGATTTCATTTGTTGCCATTAGTATACCCACATAAGCAATTCATTTTTTTGTTGTTGTAACTCTCTTTTCAACATATCACGAGCTTCTTCAATGTCTTTTAACCGATCAACCTTATGTTGTTTAGAAAGCTTGATTGACTGCTTCGCTACTTTTAAAGTTTCTGCTAAAGAATCCTCATCATTTAATGGTGACTTAAGTTGAGCTTCATGTTTAGACTGTGTTGGTAATGGTGAATCATCTTTCACGATTCTCTTAGGAGATATCACACAATTATCGTGATTATTACTCTATTCTTGTTCAAAGTCATTGATTGGGGTTTCATGAGGAGGAGATTGATCCTCATTATCACTATTATCTTCAACCACGATAGGCTCACTACTATGTTCCATGGTTCTTGTAATTGAAAGACTAATCATACTACTAGTAAACCTTCGATTTATCGTTTCATATTTTCTCGTGCTTAGTTCAAGAGGTTTATTGTCACCTTCCAAATTTTTCCCTTTTAGCTCATGCTTCTCTCTCTCTTCCATTGTCTTAGGATACAAATCACCTCTTAATTTAGCAAAGTGTGTCTGTAAAACTTTTTTACTTCCCTCTCCCACTTCATTTTCCCTCTTGGGTTTCTCATGAGGGTTTGAAGTATAAAATTTCCCATTTTCAACTATCAGACAAAGCTTATCCAACCCTTCATGATCAGCTATATGATCAGTCTCTTCTTTAATTTCTCCTTCACAAGGTCTTCTTCGTTTTGCACGAGTCTTGGGTAAGTAGGTAGGCCAAAATTCAGTAAACCCGAACTCATTTTATTTCAATAATTCATCCCAAGTTTTCCCTATTGTAGCTAACTGATACTGAACTAACATTTTGATTAGGCCATGATGAAAAAGACTACGGTCTTGATTACCAATAGTACGTTCAACCGTAACAACCATTTTATGCAAACTATGAAGTAGAAAGTAGGGCAATTCAATTTCAAACCCTTAAGAGCCATTAAAATTCTCAAATGGTATAATTGGACATTTCAATACCAACCATCACAAGAAATATACCTGGAAATGACTTCAAAAGGAGCACGCCATTGATTCTTCAAATATTTCACAGAAAATCTAAATTTAAGGTGTGCATCTTCCTTTGATAATGGAAGAAGAAACTGCTTAAACTTTTTCTTGTCTATTCGTGACCCTTTGAACCAGCGTTCACCAGTCCGAGGCAGCTTCATGGATTTCAAAATAAATTCTTCGACTATGACTAGCTGTAAATAACCTATCTGAGCAATATTTCCATCAAAAGACAACGCAAATTGTCGGTAACTTCCTCATTGTGTCCACTGAAACCCCAAAAGAAGAGTTTCCAGTCAATTTTCTCAAACAAGGCAAGAACTTCAGGGTCGACTTCTAACATTTTAGGACCAGAAAGCTCAAAGAGACTTAAGGGTGCCATCTGTTCAACTATTAGTTCTTTCTTTGACAGAGGATTAAAAGGTGTTGTAAAAACTGAAGGAATAGGGATACGTGAATACACAGACATGATATGAACCCTTACACATTTTTGGAAGAGGTAAAGAGTAACCCTAGACTGGTTTCTACATGTGAGAACTTCACCATTAAACCACCGCAGGTATTCATCAAACAAATTGATGTGATCTGAAATTATTACGAAATATTCGAAATCAAAATTTTTCATGAATGTAATATGACTGTCAGATAGGATGATGTTAATATGAAAACATATGACCAAGGTAATTATTCCATATTAAAATGCTTTGAACAAGTGTTAGCAAAATAACCATTCATATCATGTAGCAAACTCTTGACTACCAAACGTGAACATGAAAGGATCATACGTGGAAGTCAATCGTACTATTAAAACCTAATGATGTGAAGTTGTCATTACAAGCAATGATGTCTCCTAGGGTTTCGTAAATCCAACCAAGCACCAAGATCAACCTTGGATGATAAATCAAATGTTCAAAACCGTGTTTCATGCATGTAATACATTCAGGGATTAAATTATATAGTTTTGAATGACACAATAAACTCATATATGACCTATTGCAAATTTTGATCGGATGAATAATTTTATCAAAAACTAACACTATATTAAATTTCATTATTGTGAATATAACACAAAGATTTTATAACATTTGAAATGATATACAAACTTTGGTTATTTGAGAAACCTATATATAACTTCCCATACATAAAAATGGCATAGTATTTAAAATATAAAGTCTTAATGTAAAAATATATCATTAGGGTTAAAATAGGATATTTAGATTAATTCATCAACCCTAATCATATAAATTACAAAAAACTAATGATGAATACTTTGTCAAAAGAATTCAATAAAACCTAATTGTAACAAGTTCAAAATGCATTTTCATCTTAATCCAAAGAACTATTTAGCAGACTATAATTTAACTA
This sequence comes from Pseudotsuga menziesii, assembly GCA_001517045.1. Classification (NCBI taxonomy): domain Eukaryota; kingdom Viridiplantae; phylum Streptophyta; class Pinopsida; order Pinales; family Pinaceae; genus Pseudotsuga; species Pseudotsuga menziesii. The sequence continues at coordinate 107,993 of LPNX011029197.1, forward strand.
TCTTGAATCAATATATAATTAGATGTATTGATAATAATGAAAATTGATTATATATATATAATTAAAATATTAACAGCTGCTAATTTATTAAATTTATAAAAGTGTTTCCTAAATTTCCAGTATAATCATTAACTCTTCTTTAATTGAGAGTACCTTCAGAATCAAATATTCTGAAGGAACTCTTATATAATTTTTGTGATAAATCATAGAAGAGAACCGATCATTTTATTCAGCAAAGAAGAAAAATTGAGAGGGTTGTTTCCTGCCAACAAATGGTGACGACCTGGGCGAACCAGTTATCTTTGCTCATACAATTTTCAAACGATAGTATAAACAAAATATTAAAATCTATTCAAAACAATAAAAAATTCTCAGTCTGATAAAAACCATTATTTGATTTATATTCGTAAGTATAATTCAGAATTACCCCATCTCTGCAAATAAGGATTTTGTTAAAGATAAGCTTAAGAATATCCTAGTCAAAACAAAATACTTATAGTAATAATAATTTGACCCATCAGTATAAAATATGGGAATCTACTTCACTGATAAATTTCCAGAATCTATTCCATGAATATAATGATTTTTCTTATATATATTATTTATTTATTTTTAAGATCAAAACCAAAAATAAAAAACAATTTCTTTAACTGAAGACTACTATCTAGTCATGATAACCTGATGTGATAGCATCATTCACGAGAACTGCCTAGAATAAGCAAGCCTGCTCATGATGAGACCTCTTGTCTCTTGATCATTTGACCAAGAGCCATCACTCTAATGATCAGAAATGAAGTTATACTAGACAACACTGATGATCATGATTAGGTCGACTCGTGATGAGACCTCCTATTCTTCAATCAAAGTTATGTTTCACTTTATTGAGTTTGAAAGTTTAAATTTTATAAAATAAGAGACCATTACCTAGCATGGTAACCAAATGGTAATGTCAGTCACTAATATCACCAGAAAATGAATCAGCTATCTTGTGATGAGACCCCTTATCTCTTGACCTTACGACCAAGAGCCATTATCAGTTTCCTAATAATGTCATGCCGATGATATTTATGATCCTGATCGGATTGACTTATTACTAAGATCTTCTGTCTCTTATTTTAAACTTTAGAATTTTATTGAATGGAACAAATCTAAATTTTTTCCAGATTGTAAATAACTTTAAAAGAAATGACTGATGATAGAGATCCATAAACATTTTTCAAAGTACAAGTTTTGAAAAAGACATTAATCAACCATCTTAACTATCAAAAGAAAATAGGAGAATGAGGGATAATCTGAACAATATTTACAAATAATGATAGGTTTTTAATAGACTTAAGAAAATTTGATCATTCTAAACCAATTTTTAAAAGACTTAGTCTAATACCATAATTTTAAACTAATGAACAAACTGGGTTTAAATCACAGGACTTATTTATCTACAAATGTCCTCCCAATAACATATGTACATTAGCGACTGATTATCTTAAAACATATATACAGAGATTTAAAAATCTTAGATACAAATGATTGACAGATCAATACTATTTCGAGAGTATTTATACATGGATCAAATGAAATTTGAATGTACATAAGAATTAGGAATTTTTCATAATTCTGTTTAATAAAAGATTGTACAGAATATCAAAAATTTTATAAAATTTTATGATGATAATATATACAGAAAATTCTTTTAAAATTTAAACAAAATTATTTATAGACAGAAATTGATTAGAAATAAAAGAATAAAAACTGTACAATAAACAAGATCATATTCAAAACAACTTCAGGGCCTGAAAAAGTCAGCAAAAATGTTTTTTTAAGATCAGTCCATTTATTGGAAATGTTTCGAACTGACCTTCTAAGGTTTGCAAATGAAAAGTGCTTGGACCTATCTTTTCAGCAATGACAAATGGGCCTAACCAAAGTTTTTGGAACTTGGTATGATCTCCTTTCTCCTCATGGACTTTGTCCCATTTTAACACCAAGTCTCCCACCTAAAACTCTCGGTTAGAACTTGAGGATTTATCAAACCATGACTTAACAATTTGTTGATGTTTTACAAAGTGTTGTTTTGATCTGTCTCGTTCTTCCTCAAGTTTTAATAAAGTGTTAATCCTTTTCTCAATTGTTGGACAATATTCATCCTGAACAGACTGGGCTAACTGCAAAGAAGGTAAAAATAAATTTGGTGGTAAAATGGCCTCAGTTCCATAAACCAGGAAGAAAGGTGAGTTACCTATTCCAGCTTTAGGATTTACTCTGTCTGCCCAAATAGCATTAAACAACTCTGTATGCCAATCACGATGGTGAGTTGAAACAGTTCTTTTGATAATTTTCAACAATTTTTTATTTGTTGATTCAGCTAAACCATTTTCATGAGGATGATAATTAGCTGAATATCTAACCCTTATACCTTTCTCTAAACAAAATTGAGTTAACTCAACTGATGAAAAATATGAGGCATTATAAAAAACAAGGGAATATGGAACACCAAATCTCGTTACGATAAAAGATTCTAAAAATAAGATAACCTGATTGGTGTTTACAACCCTTAAAGGCGCAGCCTCTGCCCAACGGGTAAAATAATCAGTTGCAGTTATAATGTATTTGTGTTGCATAGAAGAGGGAGGATTTATTGGTCCTACTATATCAATACCCCATTGCTGAAAAGACCTTTCTACTGAAACAGGTTGTAAAGGAAAAGCAGACTTCTTAACTCTACCTGCACCAGGTTGGCATTCTTGACATTTTCTGACAAAAGCATAAGAATCTTGAAATAAAGTAGGCCAATAATAGCCAACCCTAAGAATCTTATGTGTCGTAGTTTCTCCACCAAAATGACCACCTGCTAGTCCAAAATGTAATTCTTACAAAATCACTTATGTTTCATCTTTGTCTAGGCATCAAAGTAAAACACCATCTAAATTTATCCTAAAAAGAATATTGTCAATTAGTAAATAAGGAGCATATTTTAGTCTAAGTGCTCCCCTTTTCCTTGGTTCAATGTAATCAGGATCAGTTCCTATTTCCATAAGTGTTCTTAAATATATGTACCAAGAATCTTGTGGTGGAGGATAAAAGTAAATTTCCCGAGTTAGTAAAACTTCGTCAATGACAGCTTCAAAACTGTTATTAGGTAGATGAGTTGCTTCAATGACAATTTTACATAATCCTTGACCCTTGACTACCATTGAAGGTTTAATTTCCAATTCATACTCTTGAAGAGATATCATCCATGGTTCTCTTTTTTCACCCAAATCTTTCTGTACTAACAAATCTCTAACTGAAGGGTAAGGAACTATCACTTTCGCTCTAGATTTCAATAAATATGGATAAAAGTGTTTGACAACTTTGAAAATAGCAGAAGCTTTCTTATCAACCTCGTGGTAATTAAGTTCATCACCTTTAAAATTTGAGCTCATAAAAGAAATTGGCACTTCACTATTTTGGTGATTTAGTTGAGTTAAAACTGTTGCATATGATATGTCAGAAGTGAAAGTATACAATATGAAATCTTTGTTAAAATATGGGCTCACAAGACTAGGAGCTTCTGAAATGGCTTCTAAAATTCTTTGAAAAGATTCGTTTTCAGTTTGTCCCCAATTAAAAATAGCATCCTTCTTAATCATTTTTTGTAAAGGACGGATGATTTCAAAAAAACCGGGGATAAATCTCCTAACAAAGTTTATTTTACCAAGAAACGATTGCATTGATTTTTTGCTAGAAGGGTAAGTTATTTTTGAGATAACTTGGGTTCTTTCAGGATCAATCACGATCCCATGTTTTGAAACCACACAACCTAATAAAATACCTTTTGAAACAACAAATATTGTTTTCTTTGGATTTAAAGAAATTCCAAATTTCCTACAATGTTCAAATACTTTTCCAAGGTGATTAATGTGATCATGTCGACATTTAGAAAATATAGTAACATCATCTAAATAGACAACTATTGAATGATTAATTAACCCTCTAAAAGCAATATCCATTGCTCTTTGAAAAGTTGCCCCAGCATTGATTAACCCAAAAACACATATTTCATAAAATTTGGAATTAAACAGTGCATCTAGAATTCCAAAATAACAAAAAAAATCAATTCTGGCATTGTTCTTGTAATAAAATCTTTCCAAATTTATTGAAATATGTGTTCAAAGGGCATCTTTCTGTAAGCGTATGTTCCCCATGGAGTTCTAAAAGTTGTTTTCAGTTGATCATCTGGGGAAACCAATATTTGGTTATATCCTGAGAAACCATCAAGAAGTGACAATATCTCAGACCCAGAAACTTTCTGAAGGATTTGTTCCATGGGAGGAACTGGGTAATTATATTTTTCAGAGGACTTATTAAGATTTCTAAAAAATTTCAAATCGTCGTATGTCCATGCAAAGACATCCTTAAATTCTTTGAATAATTTTATGAACGCTGAATTTTTCGTAAGAGTGCAATCTATTCCTAAATTCACAGTTTGAGGATTAAGTTTTGTTCCTAAATTTATAGTTTCATATTTCATTTGTGAACTATTAGTTTTACAATTAGGAACAGACTTAAATTTATCTGGAAGATCAAAAAACTTTTTGAATCTTAAAACTAAGTTAGGAATTGGTTTTACTTTCTCAAAAGCTTTTTCAATTGAACAGAAATCATTTATTACCAAAAAATCCCGTAAATTTTCGTCATGTGTAACTTCATCAATGATTGAATCTTTGAAAGTATCATCATTTGTTAATAAATTCAGCACCTACACATCATTATCAAAAACACGCCAGTTAAAGATATTATTTGGTATAGAAAGCCTAAAAATCAATTCAACTGAAAAGAAATCAGGTGTGAAATTCTTAGATGGAATCAATTTTGATGCTACATTTGCTAATAAATATCCCTCTTGGTTCTGGAATCTTGGAACTGACATTATATTGAATGCATGAAAATGAGAAATGAGATTCCATACCTCTCGTTGATAATTATGCAAATGTTCAGAAATATAGTGAATAGAATTATGAAATTGTCTAACGATGATTTCAGAATCATGATATGCAACTAGCACTTTAATATCCAAATCAATCGCTTTTTTCAGTCCCTGAATTAAAGCTTCATATTCCACAGTATTGTTTGTACAATTAAATTCAAGCTTACATGATATACATGTTTTATTTCCTTTAGGGTTGATTAACAGGCAACCAACTCCTGCTCCTTCATTAGACTTTGACCCATCGAAATATAAAGTCCAAGTAGAACTATTTGCAACCACTTTACTTTCAATAATATTTACATAATTATGACTATCTACATTATTTACAATTTCCTTAAATGAAGAATCATGAGAAATAGTTGTAACATTAAGAATTTCTGATTGTTGTTTATTGTTAGAGAAAACAGAATTTTCAGATTTAAAATTTCTGAACCCAAGTTCATATATATAGCTCCCCATTATAGAATCTGAAAATAAAACCAGTTCACTGGGATCATGTAATTCTGTAACCGTATGTTTCAGATATCTTTCTCTGTTTATCTTAATTTGATTGGATTTTCCATTCTTAGGTAACCATAAAGTTGACCAATCTGTAGCAAAGAATTCATTCAATTGCTGAGACCAATCCCTACTCAAAAACAACCCATATGCATTAGGAATGTCTGCAACCACAATATCTATAATTTGAAAAACTGAAGGGTTACAAGCAATCCTAACCAAAACATCTTTCATCTCTCCTACAACCCTCACATTTGTCCTATCCAATTGAGTAATCTTTGAATTTGATGGAACATACTTTCCATTTAACCTTTTGCACACATACAAAGGCATTACATTGGAATATGCTCCAGAATCAACCATGCAATTGTGAACGTTCCTATTAAAAATCTCGAAGGTACAAAGGAATGGAGGAGTTGTTTATTTTGAATTCTTTCCTATTATCGAAGCTTTATCAGCTACTAACTTTCCTTTATCAGTTGGTGTTAAATCACTATTGGAACTATTAGCAGCTAGATTTTGCTTAGCATTAGGAATTATGGAACTCATGGAAGGATTTATAATAGGACTATTAGGTATTAGGTAAATTTGAAGAAGATCATACATACTAATATTTGCACGTGTCTTCTTTAAATCTTCAATTATATCATATTGTAAATCCAACTTCGGAGCATTTTGAATAGGCTGAGCAGTCCTCACAGGCTGAGTTTGTTTGACAGATTGAGTTTGTTTATTTAGTTATGAATTATTGTTATCGTTACTAGGGGTAGAACTTGATGATGCTCCAGGAGTATTTGTGAATGTTCTACTATGAGTATTGTAGGCATGTTTTCCTGAAGGAGGACTTATACCTTCATAATATTTTACTAGACTGTCCCAGAAATGACCATTTACTTGTTGAGGTTCTTCCAATTCTTCTTCATTTTCAGATTCCTCCTCCTCTTCATTATCTACAGTTTCTTGATTTGAGAGAGTTTCGGATAAAAATAAGACTGCTTGAATAGTATTAAAAATTTCTTCATTCACTGCTATATCAGGAGATGAACTGGTCTTATTATTAGTGTTAGGATTTTGTCTTAACTGATTTCTGAAATACCCTCTAGAAGAGGCATTTTCAGAATTAGTTTTCTTTAATCCTACAACTTCATTAGCTAACGCTCGAATAGCATTATGTAATTGTTCTACATCAAAGGATTTATCTTTTTTCGAATTAGGTCTTTCAATTTTCTTACGAGGAAAAGTATCAACTTTTCCACTTCTATCTAGTTCATAAGACATGGAAGCCTTCTCGACTTTAATAGCTTCCTCAAAAGTTTCAACAAGTGTTGTTTTACCTACTCTTTTAGCAAACATCCTAGGATACTTTGGTAAAGCTGAAGTATAATTTTCAATGATAATATCCTCGGGTGGTTGAGAAGCAACAAGAATTTTATTTTTCAGTGTAAGAAATATCTGATTAAAATCTTTAATTCTTTCTTTAGGTTCCATTTTAATTTGAGATAACTCAAGATCTAAAAGAGCAGGTGTTTTATCCTCCCCAAATTTATCTAGGAAAGCCTTGTTGAATTCAGTCCAATTTGTGATTGATCCTTGGACTAATGAAAAATACCAAGTAGATGCTTTCCCTTCAAAAGTTAAAGGAAACAAATGACAAACTATATCTTCATGCTGAACGTTCATGGTTTGAACAACTAACATGAATTTATCTACATGCACCTCTGCAGGTTCCTTGTTATCTGGATTAAACTTCGGAAAAAGTTTATATGAATGTTTGGGCAGATGATGTTGTACACCAGGAACAACTACAGCAGCTGATCTCAACCAAGGAAGTTGTGTATTGGGTGGTGATTAGGTGGAGGGTTACCTCCTCCTCCTATAGATATGTTTCCATCCATAGGACTTCCTTCAGAATCTGAAGAACTCCCTGAATTAGATGACCTTGGACTATCTGGTGGTGATTATGGAGGAGAAGGTGGTTGATCAAAACCGCCTATAGAAGTCAATCTTCTAGCAGTATTTGTTCTAGCAGTTTCTCTATGAAGACTTCGGACTTGATAACTTGGAGTTCTATCGGCTTCTGCTGAATCTTGAGTAATTATATTCAATTGAGGATTACGTCTTTATTGTCTAGGTATACCATAGTCTATTGGTGCTAAACCAATTTGATGAGCATATGCTCTCGTAAGAATATGACGTGATTCTTCTAAATTTTGAGTAATATGTTCAGGAGTGAATGGAGATGTAATGTGGTCACGCTCAAGGATGCTCTTAACAATTTCTATGAATGGTGATCTACTAACTTCATATTGTAATGGAGTTTGTTGACTGGTTGAAGATTTATCATTAGTTCTACCTGCCATTAATCGTTAACATGTCCTCCTTCTAGCACCATTTGTTGGCCGAATTTTCTGACTTGGCCAACTTAAGGAGATTAAGCCCACACAAGTCGCTTAGAGCAGCTCCCGGTATGTTTGAAATGACAAAATCTCACAGGTTATGGTCCTGCTACCAATTGAATTTATCCTCTTAAGGAGAACGTAAAAATTCAGTAAAAATTTATCCTAAATTTTATTATTGCTTAAAATAAGCCCTAGAGTTAGTTTTCTAAGTCTAAGTTATCCTAAAATTCTTTCTTAAGGAAAGTCTCTTGTTTTGGGGTTTTGTTTTTAAATTTTTCTAAATTAAAGAACTAATTTTAAACTTAAAACCAACTAATCTAATTAAATCTAATTTAATAACTATCTAGGACAAACTAAAATCATGAATTAAAACTAGGTGACTAACCTATCTCAGTTGAGAGCAACTTGGAAAACTAAATGAATTATTAATTAATGATTTAAATAAACAAAGAGATAAGAGATAACAATTCAAATGAAAATATTTAAATTATTATCCTAAAATCACTTTGTTTAATATGCACAACAACAGAAAATTAAAATAGGCAACTACTTTTAATTTATTCTGTGATGCTCTATTAATTAATAACTAATGTTCAATACTGAATATTCGAATAATAGGATTATATTTATTCATGAAAATATTGTAGAAAATACAAATGAAATCAAAAATAAATATGAAATGTATTTATTACCAAATCTCAAGTATCAATACAAATATCAATTAACAAAACTCAGTAATATTCTCAATCAAATATCAATATTGTGCAAACAGAGTATAATTTCATATAATAAATACAATTATATCACAGTACAATTGCATAAAATGTATGGTGAGAATATATATATATATATATATATATATTTTAAAATAGTAACAAGCAGTGATACCAGTTTGAGAACTCTAGTCACAATCCTCCACGAAGGTAAAACTCCAGTAAAGAAATTAAAACCAGAAACTGTAATTATATTTCCAATAAGTCTTTTCCTTAAATACTCCATCGACCTTTACTACAACAATTTTCATAGTTTTTATAATAAAACTTTGATAACTACATCCCTAACTCTATGCAATTGATAGCTAAAAATAGATTTTAAAGTCTGATATCTATGAAACATCTGGAACCTATTTATGATCAAAACATTCTCCAACGATGCACCTAGCAATAGATCGTTATCATGGCCCTCTCTTCAGATAGTATCTTGTTCATATTGAAAATGAATCAGCAACTACATGTAACATCTGGCAACTGTGAATAGATAAAACATGACCATCATAGCTGTATGCTAGCTATTAATGAACAATTCATTTCCATTTAATGAAGTGGCCTCAAAAATGCATTTCAATCAACTAACCATCTTCATTCCATTTGACTCATTTATATCATGAGCACACCTATAAAAAACAATTTAAAATAAAAATAAAAATTATAATTACAATTATAACAAGATAATTGAATAAGAATGTAGAACGATCCTACAAAATATTTGATTATGTAGGATGTTCATTAAATTGTACATCTACCTGTCAAAATTGAAATCACAATAACTAAAAATAGACTAAGTTGTTGCTATTTGCAACTTGATGGCTTTCTTGGCTTCTGATAGCTTGGCCCTGAGTTTCAAGATTTTTTCTTCATGGACTTTTTCATCTTTCAGCAATTTCTCATTAGTTGCAGCTAACAATTTCTTTTCTGCTTTGTATTTGTCCTTCTTGGCTTTCATTTGTTGCCATCGGTCTACCCACAAGCAATTCATTTTTTTTCCATTGTAACTCTATTTTCAACATATCACGAGCTTCTTCAATGTCTTTTAACCAATCAACGTTATGTTGTTTAGAAAGCTTGATTGATTGCTTCGCTGCTTTTAAAGTTTTTGCTAGAGAATCCTCATCATTCAATGGTGACTTAAGTCGAGCTTCATGTTCAGACTGTGTTGGTAATGGTGAATCATCTTTCACAATTCTCTTAGGAGATATCACACAATTATTGTGATTATTACTCTATTTTTGTTCGAATTCATTGATTAGGGTTTCATGAGGAGGAGATTCATCCTCGTTATCACTATTATCTTCAACCACGATAGGCTCACTACTTTGTTCCATGGTTCTTGGAATCGAAAGACTAATTATACTCCTAGTAAACCTTCGATTTATCGTTTCAAATTTTCTTGTGCTTAGTTCAAGAGGTTTATTGTCACCTTCCAAATTTTTCTCCTTTAACTCATGCTTCTCTCTCTATTCCATTGTCTTAGGATACAAATCACCTCTTAATTTAGCAGAGTGTGTCTGGAAAACTGTTTTACTTCCCTCTCCCACTTCATTTTCCCTCTTGGGTTGCTTAGGAGGGTTTGAAGTATAAAATTTCTCATTTTTAACTATCAGACAAAGCTTATCCAGCCCTTCATGATCAGCTATATGATCAGTCTCTTCTTTAATTTCTCCTTCACAAGGTATTCTTCGTTTTGCACGAGTCTTGGGTAAGTAGGTAGGCCAAAATTCAGTAAACCCGAATTCATTTTCTTTTAAGAATTCATCCCAAGTTTTCCCTATTGTAGTTAACTGATACTGAACTAACATTTTGATCAGGCCGTGATGAAAAAGACTACAGTCTTGATTACCAATAGTACGTTGACCCGTAACAGCCATTTTATGCAAACTATGAAGTAGAAAGTAGGGAAATTCAATTTCAAACGCTTAAGAGCCATTAAAATTCTCAGATGGTATAATTGGACATTTGAATATTGACCATCACAAGAAATATACCTGGAAATGACTTCAAAAGGAGCACGCCATTGATTCTTCAAATATTTCATAGGAAAGCTGAATTAAGTTGTGCATATTCCTTTGATAATGGAAGAAGAAACTGCTTAAACTTTTTCTTGTCTATTCATGACCCTTTGAACCAGCGTTCACCAGTTCGAGGCAGCTTCGTGGCTTTTGAAATAAATTCTTCGTCTATGACTAACTGTAAATCACTTATCTGAGCAATATTTCCATCAAAAGACAATGCAAATTGTCTGGTAACTTCCTCATTGTGTCCACTAAAACCCCAAAATAAGAGTTTCCAGTCAATTTTCTCAAACAAGGCAAGAACTTCCGGTTTGGCTTCTAACATTTCAGGACCAGGAAGCTCAAAGTGACTTAAGGGAGCCAGATGTTCAACTATTAGTTCTTTCTTTGATAGAGGATTAAAAGGAGTTGTAAAAACTGAAGGAATAGGGATACGTGAATACATAGACATGATATGAACCCTTACGCGTTTCTGGAAGAGGAAAAGAGTAACCCTAGACTGGTTTCTACGCATGAGAACTTCACCATCAAACCACCGCAGGTATTCATCAAACAAATTGATGTGATCTGAAATTATTACGAAATATTCGAAATCAAATTTTTTCATGAATGTAATACGACTGTCAGATACAATGATGTTAATATGAAAACATTTGACCAAGGTAATTATTCCATATTAAAATGCTTTGAACAAGTGTTAACAAAATAACCATTCATATCCTGTAGCAAACCCATGACTACCAAACATGAATAGGCAAGGATCATACGTGGAAGTCAATTGTACTATTAAAACCGGATGATGTGAAGTTGTCATTACAAGCAATGATGTCTCCTAGGGTTTTGTAAATCCAACCAAGCACAACGATCAACCTTGGATGATAAATCAAATGTTCAAAACCATGTTTTATGCATGTAATACATTCAAGGAGTAAATTATATAGTTTTGAATCATATGATAAACTCATATATGACCTATTGCAAAGTTTGATCGGATGGAGATTTTTATCAAAAACTAACACTATATTAAAATTGATTATTGTGAATATAACACAAAGATTTTATAACATTTGAAATGATATACAAACTTTGGTTATTTGAGA
>LPNX011029197.1:122337-169885 GCA_001517045.1 Pseudotsuga menziesii
GGGATATGCGGCATACATATTAAGTTATGGCATCATGTAACTATGCATTTTAATTAAATAACTCTAGCCAGCTACATTCACTGCAACCAAATTGAAAAGGGCATGATTTTCTAAGGATAAGGAGGGGGGGAATGTTAAACCTTGAGCCCAAGGGGGAAAAGCCATGTGTCACCTTCCCTTGTCTCATCCAACCACCACCTTAAATGTTTTGTTGATTAGTTGGGGAATTTATTGCTAGTAGTGGAGTGTGGCAGGACTGTCACTCCTTGTCCACATGCACACTCCACCAGGATGACCCTCATGCTGGCAGGAAAACCACTACGCCCATGATCCCATTCTCTTCACGACTGCACTCTCTCCATCATGACTGTTCTGTTTCCTATGGATCGTTGTTCTTCCTGATCGTCCAACCAGAGGAAGGGGACGCTTTGTTCACCCTCCCGCGTGCAGGAAATTGGGCTGTTCATTTTCCCTCACGAGGGCTGAGATAAAAGGAGTCGTGATTCATTGATTGGGGTTTTTTTTTGGTTCTTCCTTTTCTCACGGAGTTGTTAGTCTGCAGATCTGTTCATCCTCCTTCTCATGCATAGAGCCTGCGCTTTTACTCCACCATTGTTTTCCAACGTTGCTGCTGTGTCTAGACTGTGCGACATTCTATTGCTTCATCGTGAGTCTTTGTTGTGGTTTTCTCCTGTTGTTCATTGGATGTTGTTTCTCACAATCGTTGGTTGGTTCCCCCTTGTGTTTTGGCTGTTGTGGGATAGTTCTAGCCACGATAGGGCCAAGAATGATCCAGGGAGATGATTTTCCCCTGCTAAAGATTTAATAGCTGGTTTTTTGCATACACGCAGTGGTTTTGTCCTCGGACTGCATTAGAGTGGTGAATGAGGGCCTAATGTGCTTGATAAACTTGGTGCATTTGGGAACCACACAGACAGAGCTAGAGGGCTGAATTTATTCCCCACAACCCCTGAATAGCACTAGAAGGGAGGTCAGGGCCTAAGGGACTGCATAGCAGAGAAAGGACTGATTTCCTTGTGTTGGGTGTGTGCCAGGTGTCCTAGAAGTCAGGCTAGTTTTGGTGTAGGTGTCCTTAGCTCTTCAAGGAGCTCACCAACTTAGAATTTATCCTTTCCCAGCTCTTGGATGGCCTGATAAACACAACTTTGTTGGCTTGGATGATCCCTTGTTCGCCTGATAAACCCAACTGTGTTGGTTTGGCTGAACTATGTATCCTTGTGGTGTTGTTATCCTTGGTTATGTGTAAGCCTGCTAGATCCTTATTCCTTGGGGAAATCATGCCCAGCTCGGGGGTGGCAGCGTTGCTGAGAGATTAAAGAGCACGTGTGCCTATGGTTGGGTGGAACGTTGCAGTGATGTAGCTAGTTGCTGGACAGTTCACATCAGATAAGTAATCTTGACTAATCTGTTTTGCAATCATATTTAACGTTAATGAATTATGATGTTGGACATGTTAAATGCTGAATTATATACAAATAAATGTTGGTTTTCTTCGGTTATGTATATGAACGATTATGCATATTAGTATGTTTTATGTTTTAAGCTTTATATTTCAATATTTTTATGTATGATCATGTTCATGCGGCTAGTTGCCTGTATGTTGGTGTGAAGTAGGGTCCTCTTGCCTGGTCGGAGGGTCAAGGACATTACAAAATGGTATCAGAGCTCTGGTTGTAGCATGGGCTTGAATGGGCCGTGAAGATGCAGTGACTGAGCTTATGTTGCAGCATTTGGGCCTTAGAGGGCCATGAGAAATAGTTAACAGAGGTAGGTTTCCTACAGCCCAGAAGAAACCAGGAGGAATGGGTGATGGCAAGGAAATTCACAAAAAATTTCTAAGTGCCAGAATTGTCGGCTCATCGGAGAACTTAGTGCGAATTTCCTCCGACACGGCGGAAGTGTTAGTTTGAAGCCCACCCGATGACAAAAGGTTTTGCGAAATTTTACATAAGTGTTAAAATCGTCGGCGATTGGCGATGATTAGTTGATCTCGTTGTCGATGCCTAGAGGATCAAGTTGCCGATGCGGGAAAAAGTTTGGCAACTAAATCAGAATAAATTAGAGGATATTGCACCACCGTTGTGGATGGCTAGACAACTATGCTTTTAACGGGTAGAGCCTCCAACCGCCGATGTCGCAGAGGATAGTTGCTTTGACGGCCGATGCAGTGGAAGACAAGGCAAGACATTTTCAAAAATTTCTCTTAGGCACGAGATCATCGACCATCGGGAAATGTTAGTTGTACAGGTCTTCGATGAACATCGGAAGGAATTAGTGGATCGGATCACCGATTGGAAAAGGTTCAATGAAGGTGAACCACAGTTGCGACTGCCTATTCAACTATCCATCTGATGTCGTAATGAACACTGCTCCAACCATCGACGAGTGCCCCGTGGAGACCATGGTGACTTTGCTACCCGCCGTTGCGGCCACATAAAGAACTAATCACCCAATGAGAAGTGAATCTGAGCACCGATGCCGCAAGAGACTAGTCGCTCCGACCACCAAAAAAGTCATGAGCTGCGGAAGACATAGAAAGATCATGGGCTGTCGTTACAGAAGCCGAAAGGACTAACCGTCTGATGCGCAAAGCACCCGACCGCCGACGCAGCAGTTAGTCTATGTTATCGTTGATGAAGTTCGAAGCGATAGATGATTATGGACCTGATATGGTGGATGAAATTAGAACAACGAATGGCCGATAAAAACTTGGAATAGTAGACAAACAACCCACTGACACAGCGGAGAAAAAAAATTGACGTTCTAGCCGCCGAAATGTCGAAAGGTTAGTGAAGAAAGGACCTGATGAATAGTCGATTTTCTCGTCGATGTAGATCGGGAGTTTAGTCAATTTTCCTATCGAAACACCAGAGAGAAATAAATGAATACACCACCAATGAGCTAGGTGTTTTGACCACCAAAGTGTCGAAAAGATAGTTGGGAGGAGGTCCGATTGGGCCAGAGGAGATTTGGGTTTTCGAGAGAACTTCTTAGTGATTTTTCAAGCAGTTTTCAACTACCTTTTAGTGGGATTTCAGCAGATTGTTAGTGGTCACAGGGCTGAAAAGGAAGAAGAGAAGATTTCGTGTTTTAAGCAAAACTGTTATTATTATGTTCTCCTAAGGAAGGTAAGTAGTTTGATTTATATTGATGATATGCATCTAACAGTTTGCTACTAACACATTTGCAGAATTATAGACCACTTCCAAGAGCAGTATTCCAGGAAGAAAAATGTGGTAAAACAAGAGGTGGTTCAGTCATGAGAACCCATGATGGATATGATGCTCAAGATTCTTATGAGAGTGCAGGAGATGCCATGGGAGAAAATGTCCGTAATGGAAATGATGACATAGAGTCTAATGGAAGAAGATTCCAGGAGACACCGTCTGAGGTTGCAGCCACCATGAGAAGCTTGATTAAAGCCCAGGAAGAGCAGCATCAGTTGAATGCTGCCATGTTGCAGAGTTTCATAGACTTGCAGAGAAAGATAGATTCTGGACGAGGTACATCAAGACCTGAAGGTAGTAAAAGCAACACTAGGAGGAGGAGAAGGACTTCCAGTGGTTCATCTGATTCTGAAGAATCTAGTGGAGATACAAGTTCATCTTCTCATAAAAGGAAAAGAAGAAGGCACCATAGGGATCGCTCTCGAGGTGAATTTAGGAAAGCTAAACCTCCTACATTTGATAGTGAGATAAAGACTAGACAACAGGCTGAAGCTTGGCTTCTTGGGATAAAGAAGTACTTTCAAGTGCAGGATTATTCAAGAAACATGAAGGCAAGAGTTGCCATATTTAATCTGAATGGAAGGGCATCCATTTGGTGGGAACACTTCAAGCAAGTAAAGAGGATCAGTGAGAGGAAACTGAAGTGGAAACAGTACAAGAAGTATTTCAGGCATAAATACCTCTCTGACAGGTATTATGATGACAATATTAAGGAGTTTCATGAGCTGAGATTGGGACAACAGACCATGGATGAATATGCCAATAAGTTCTTGGAATTGTTGAGGTATGTCCGGTACATTAGAGATGAAAAAGTGAAGGTCCAACGGTTTCTGAGTGGATTGCCTCAAGCCTACAAAGATAGAATTGAGTTTTATGAACCAAGAACTCTTGAAGAAGTGATAAGGAAGGCTAAGTATTGCTATGAGCAAAGCAAAGGTAAACTTGATTACCATAAGGCATGGAAGGACAAGAAGAATGAAAAGTTTGATCAAAGAAATAAATGTTTCAAACCTTCTAGATTCAGGAATCAACAGAAGCATCCATCCCAAGTTGTGAGTAATACAGTGGGAATGACAGGTGGAAGGCCTAAAGAGCCACAACAGAACAAAGGGCCACTAAAATGCTAGAAATGTGAAGGAACCCACTTGCACAGATATTGTCCACTTGAAAATGAAAATGCAAGGCCAACTTATAACATTCAGGAAGCAGAAACAGTGGGACAAGTAGCAAGGGCAGTCCCTAGAATTTATGTAGCATTGGAGGACCGCCAAGAAGATCACCAGTCAACTATGGTTGAAGTTGTAGGTAAGATTGTTGAACAATTTGTTTCTATTTTGATTGACCCTGGTTCTACTCACAGTTACATTACTCCTAGAGTAGTGGAGATTTGTGCTTTTAAGAGGGTAAAGCATAGAAAAACTTGGTTAGTTCAGCTAGCCACAAGGACTAAGAGAAAGGTCAGTGAAGTGGTAGAGAAATGTCCATTGGTTATGAATGGATTGATCACTTGTGTGGATGTTCTACCGCTTGGTTCCTATGATGTTCTCATTGGAATGGATTGGTTAGAAGCTCACTGAGTGAAGCTTGACTGTTACAATAAGACTTTTGAATGCATGGATGAAGAAGGAAACCCAGTAGTGGTGAAAGGTATTCCGAAGGTAATTTCAGTAAGGCAGGTTTCAGCAATGCAGTTGAAGAAGCTCTATAGGAAAGTTTGCCAGTTGTATGCAGCTCATATTCTGGAACCAATAGGATATGAAACTCCTAGGTTGGAGGACTATCAGGTGCTACAGGAATTCAAGGATGTGTTTCCTGATGAGATTCCAGGTATTCCTCCAAAAAGGGACATTGATTTCACCATTGAACTTTTGCCAGGAGCGGCACTAGTGTCCAAGACACCCTATAGGATGAGTACACCGGAGATGCTAAAGTTGAATATGAAACTGCAAGATTTGTTGGAAAAGAAGTATATCCGACCGAGTGTGTCTCCTTGGGGAGCACCGGTTCTGTTTGTGAAAAATAAAGATGGTACACTCAGGTTATGTATTGATTATAGGCAGTTGAACAAGGTTACTGTGAAGAATAAATATCCTTTTCCTAGGATTGATGACCTCTTTGATCAAATGAGGGGAGCAAAGGTGTTTTCCAAGATTGACTTGAGGTCTGGTTACCATCAAGTGAGAATCAAGGACGAAGACATTCATAAGACAGCCTTCAGAACAAGGTATGGGCATTATGAGTTTGTAGTGGTACCGTTTGGTCTCACCAATGCACCAGCTACATTTATGTGCCTTATGAATAGTGTCTTCATTAAGTATTTGGACAAGTTTGTTCTTGTATTCCTTGATGACATTCTTTTTTACTCTGTAGAAATAATAGATCAATGCTATGTGCAATGATGCTAAGAAGAAGCACAGGAAATAGATCTTGCTACTAAGAATTCTCACAAGCATACACAGGAAAATAAGAGAGAAGAAAAGAGACTGAATCACATGAATGAAGAGATGAATATTGGTGTGTATCCTTCCATTGAATAATTATGAATAATAGAGTACATAAATAGTACATCCCTCATGGGGAAGTCGAATTGTATGGAAACAACTCATAAAGCTCAAAAAGGCTGACTTACCAAAATATAGCAAACCCCCATAGGTGGATAAAGCACTTGCTAAATCTATCAAGGACCTCACGAGTTGGCAAAAGCATGAGTGAGTTGTCAAGGAGATGGAAGTAACATGCTAATCCTAGAAAATGGAGAAAAACTAATGGAGGATGGGTTGGAACAAAAGCACCCAGTTTCCTAGTAGACTAGCTTTTATCTTATCCATAGAAAAGCAGGATAAAGCAAAAAAAGCAGAAAAAAACAGAATCTGCTATAAGGTCCTGCATACTAATTCTAGATGAACCCAGAATCAGAAATAACTCATTCCTAGGATATAGATGGCATGCATTGACTTTAAGGTGCCACCTAATTAAGCTAGTGGGTGAATAATTAATCAAATAATGATTAATTATTTTATCCTAAGTTGTGAGTGGGTTTAATATATTCCAACACCCCCCTATAAGTCTGACTTTATGATGGTATGACAAAAACTATGGATGCATATAGGGCCCAGCAACAAGGCTATGGTCACCCTTTTACAATTATTATGTCCAAAAAAGTGAGGAAAGAGGCAAAACCACATGGGGAAAATCCTCCCTCAAGATAGGACAAGGCACAAAATTTGAAATATGTCTTCAACATATCTTAATCTTCACTTTAATTAGCTGACTGAACTGTTTCTGAATGAAGGGCTTGCTGAAGAAATCATGAACTCCATGATCATGCGCTGGAGTGTAGAACCTACAAGAAGGAAGAGGAGAGACTCCTTGTATCTCATCAACTGATGAAGTAGGAGCATTATCTGAATGCTTCTTTCTTCTGTCAAACTTTGATTTGCAAACATAATCTGAAATGGAAAAGAGATTTGTGCATACTCATTTCCAAAGAGTACAAAAAATAAGGCAATTTATTTCACACCCAATTCCCTGAATAGCTGCAAAATTGTGATGTGAATCACATGTCAATCTTTCAATCTGATGTAGCACCTGTATAGATCTGATATGAGGCCGACAAAACTCTGATATATCAGAAATATTAACATATGGAACAGCAAGGACAAAGTCTTCAATGGCTCCATGAGGATATAGGGCTAGACTAGGAAAATTATGAGCAACTAGGGAAAACTGATAGGTGTAAAAATCTGAATGATGGATGGGCAGAATGAGATGTTCACAATCTTCAAGAAGGCTCTGATTATTGATGCCAAGAACAAAGAAGGATATGCTGAAGCACATGAGATCAAGTATGGTAAGTGGTATCACACAAATAAGGCTTGATGTGGCTAAGCAAACATCCTGGAAGTCACTGGGTTGCGCACCATTAATGAGAGAGGCATGCAAGAGGTGTGAAGGATTTGGCACATAGATATTCTCAGAATCTAAGATAGGAGATTGAGAGAACAATGAATGGGTTATAGGATCATAATCAATATCAGCAGCATCTCCATATGTTACTTCTTTTTCATCAATAGTATCACAAGAAGAAAAATCACCTTCGAGAGACACAGAAAAAGATGGCTCTTCAATATTTGCTTCTTCATTGAAGGAGGAAGCATTCGAATGAAAGAGGGCAGCAGCAACATGAACTGTATCAGAAACTTGTTCATCATGATCAACTTCATCAGAGAATGTAGAGGCCAAGAAATCTTGAGAGAGAGAACAAGAGGAGATGCTAGGTTCGCTCCATGCTTCATCTTCGATTTCCTGCAAACCAAAAGCTTTGTCCAAAATTTTCCAAAGCTCATATGGATATTCAGCAGAATCTATGAGATGATATATATTTGGAGACATTCCCAAACACATAATTCCATAAGCTCTATCACTATTATTAATCCAATCAATCTTCTCTTCATAAGACTCAGGTTCACTCAATGCACCAATGGAGACAGCAAAGAGACATTGCCTCTTCAAGTATGCACTCATCTTTGGCTTCCAATCAACATAGTTGAAAGGAGATAGTAGAGGAAATTTTGAATCCATATTGAATTTGTTGATATGCTCTAAGAGATACTCTCTGCAACCTGCAAAACAAACTAGGAGAAAATCTTGAAGCTCTTCTTCAGAGAGGGATAGGAGACTGGAAGCACTCCTCAACTCTGTAGAAACAAATAGATCAACCTTGTAGCTCTGATACCATGTAGAAATAATATATCAATGCTATGTGCAATGATGCTAAGAAGAAGCACAGGAACTAGATCTTGCTACTAAGAATTCTCACAAGAATACACAAGAAAATAAGAGAAAAGAAAAGAGACTGAATCACATGAATGAAGAGATGAATATTGGTGTGTATCCTTCCATTGAATAATTATGAATAATAGAGTACATAAATAGTACATCCCTCATGGGGAAGTCGAATTGTATGGAAACAACTCATAAAGCTCAAAAAGGCTGACTTACCAAAATATAGCAAACCCCCATAGGTGGATAAAGCACTTGCTAAATCTATCAAGGACCTCACAAGTTGGCAAAAGCATGAGTGAGTTGTCAAGGAGATGGAAGTAACATGCTAATCCTAGAAAATGGAGAAAAACTAATGGAGGATGGGTTGGAACAAAAGCACCCAGTTTCCTAGTTGACTAGCTTTTATCTTATCCATAGAAAAGCAGGATAAAGCAGAAAAAGCAGAAAAGCAAAAAAAGCAAAAAAAAGCAGAATCTGCTATAAGGTCCTGCATACTAATTCTAGATGAACCCAGAATCAGAAATAACTCATTCCTAGGATATAGATGGCATGCATTGACTTTAAGGTGCCACCTAATTAAGCTAGTGGGTGAATAATTAATCAAATAATGATTAATTATTTTATCCTAAGTTGTGAGTGGGTTTAATATATTCCAACATACTCTAAGAATGAGGAAGAACATGAAGAGCATTTGAGGTTGACACTGCAATTGCTCAGGGAACATCAGCTGTATGCAAAACTGAGCAAGTGCGACTTCTATAGAGATAGAATATAGTATTTGGGTCACATTATCCCAGAAGAGGGTATATTTGTGGACCCTGAGAAGATTGAAGCCATTATGGATTGGCGTACTCCAAGAAATGTGACGGATGTAAGATATTTTATGGGACTTGTAGGATACTACAGGAGATTCATTGAAGGATTCTCCAAAGTTGCACATGCCATCACTTCTTTGCAAAAGAAGGGGATAAAGTTCGAATGGACATTGAGGTGTGAAGAAGGCTTCCAGAAGTTGAAGAATATTCTCACCAGTGCACCAATATTAAAAGTTGCAGATCCAGACAAATATTTTGTGGTATGCACTGATGCATGTGGACAAGGGCTTGGAAGAGTCCTTATGCAGGACAACCACGTCATATGTTATGACTCAAGAAAGCTGAAGGAGCATGAGAAGAACTATGCCACTCATGATCTAGAGCTTGCACCCATAATACATGCTCTCAAGATGTGGAGGCATTACTTGATGTGTAGAAGATTTGAGCTTAGGACAGACCATTGTGGTCTGAAGTATCTATTTGATCAGCCTACTTTGAATGCTAGGCAAGCAAGATGGCTGGAATTTTTATGTGAGTTTGATTTTGAAATCAAACACATAAAGGGGAAACAAAACAAGGTAGCTGATGTGCTCAGCAGGAAGACGCAAGAAATGCATGTGGCATCTCTTAGTATTTTCCAATCAAATTTGAGGCAACAGGTTGTTAATAATGTTGTTGGAGATGAATTGTATGAGCAAGTAAAAGACAAATTGCAACATCAAAGTCTTGAGAAGAGGTACGAGGGATATAAATTGGAAGAAGATGGACTTCTTACTTATAAAGGCAGAGTTTATATTCTGAATGTAGCAAATTTAAGGAGAGTTGTTATGGATGAAATCCATCAAGCCCCATATTCTGGTCACCCAGGATATCAAAAGACAATTGCTACAGCTAGAAAGAAATACTTTTGGCCAGGAATGAAAAAGGATATGGCTGAATACATTTCAAGGTGCATGAAATTTCAACAAGTAAAGGTTGAGCATCAACATCTAGCAGGTTGGTTGCAGTCTTTGCCAGTTTCAGAATGGAAATGGGAAGTTATTTCCATGGATTTTATTACAGGATTTCCGATGACTTGGAGACAACATAATTCCATCATGGTTGTAGTAGACAAGTTGACAAAGGCGGCGCATTTTATACCGGTAAATTCTATGCATAATATTGATGATATTGCAAAGATTTTCATGAAGGAGATTTTCAAATTGCATGGATCTCTGAAGGCAATAGTTTCTGACAAAGATGTCAAGTTCATTTCCAATTTTTGGAAGGGGTTGTTTGTAGATTTGGGTACAAAGCTAAACTTCAGCACTACCTACCATCCTCAGACAGATGTGCAAACAGAAAGAGTTAATCAGGTGCTTGAAGATATGCTTCGCATGTATGTGATGGACAAACCAACCAAGTGGGAAGACTACTTACACTTGGTAGACTTTGCGTATAACAACGGACAGCAGGCATCCTTGGGGATGAGTCCGTATGAATCTTTGTATGGAAGAAGGTGTAGGACACCAGTGACTTGGGATAATCCAGTGAACGGGATTGTGCTTGGACCAGAATTGCTCAAGGAAATGGAGCAAGAGGTTGAAAATATCAGGCAGAATCTGAAAGCATCACATGACAGACAGAAAAGCTATGCAGATAAGCAGGGATGATTTTAAGGAACCATACTTATTTAAAAGTATATAAATGTTGGCGAATCTTACCAATTCTTAAAACGCTAACTATAAAATGTTTGGCGATATTTTTGAAAAAATATTTTAATTTCCAAGGATTTTATACCATTTATATAATTATTTGGCAATTTTTAGGGTGAAAAAAGTTTACCCCATCAAAATTGGGCGAAACGGGGCTTCAAAAAATGCAAAATGGTGAATCTTTTTTTGGAGAAAAACCCCTAAAAATAGCCCATGGGATAAATTTCACCCCTAAAATTATCCCTACAGATAATAATAGGATGAACATAGAGTTCAGTGTTGGGGATCATTTTTACCTCAGAGTGAGGGCAAAGAAGAGTTCCTTGAAGCTTGGGAGTTGTGCCAAACTGCCACAAGGATATTGTGGGCCGTTTGAAGTGCTTGAAAGAATAGGGCATGTTGCATATAAACTTGCATTGCCTGCTAGTACTAGAGCTCATAATTTTTTTCATGCTTCTTTGCTTAAAAAATATGTACATGTGATAAATTGGGATGTGATTCAAGTGGAACCTGAGGGAGAGTTCCGAATCGATCCAATGTGTATCCTCGATCGGAAGATCACAATGTTCCGGAACCGAGCCATAGGGAAGGTAAAGGTGCAATGGGAACACTACGGACCTGAAGAGGCCACGTGGGAGCTGGAGGATTCCATGCGATTGGCACATCCATTTTTGTTCAATTTTGCGGAACACTGAGGCGATACCAGTGTAACATTTTTGTCCAATTTTGTAAAGCACTGAGGGCAGTGCTATTGAAGGGGGAGGGGAATGTAACATCCCCGGTTTTGACCCCGATGCATTAAATATACATGATATATATATATATATATTGTAAATAATTATGCTGTGGATCTAAAGGCTAAAGCCCCACCATCGATTCGGTTATGTTATGTTTCGGTGATTAGAACTGTTACCGATGGTATATCGGGATATGCGGCATACATATTAAGTTATGGCATCATGTAACTATGCATTTTAATTAAATAACTCCTGCCAGCTACATTCACTACAACCAAATTGAAAAGGGCATGATTTTCTAAGGATAAGGAGGGGGGGAATGTTAAACCTTGAGCCCAAGGGGGAAAATCCATGTGTCACCTTCCCTTGTCTCATCCAAACACCACCTTAAATGTTATGTTGATTATTTGAGGCAGTTATTGCTGGCAATGGAGTGTGGTAGGAATGTCACTCCTTTCCCACACGCACACTCCACTAGGCTGACCCTCACGCTGGCAGGAAAACCAATACGCCCATGATCCCATTCTCTCCACGACCGCACTCTCTCCATCGCGATCATTCTATTTCCTACATATCATTGGTCTTCCTGATCATCCAGCTGGAGGAAGGGGATGCTTTGTTCACCCTCTCACATGCATGAAGTTGGGTTGTTCATTTTCCCTCATGAGGGCTGAGATAAAAGGAGTCATGATTCATTGATTGGTTTTTTTTTTGTTCTTCCTTCTCTCACGGATTTGTTAGTCTGTAGATCTATTCATCCTCTTGCTCATACATAGAGCCTGTGCTTTTACTCCACCATTATTTTCCAACGTTGATGCTGTGTCTAGACTGTGCGACGTTCTATTGCTTCATCGTGAGTCATTGCTGTGGTTTTCTCATGTTGTTCATTGGTTGTTGTTTCTCACAATTGTTGGTTGGGCCCCCCTTGTTTTTTGGCTACTGTAGGCTGCTGTGGAATTGTTTTGGCCACGATAGGGCCAAGAATGATCCAGGGAGTTGCTTTTACCCTGTTAAAGCTTTAATAACTGGTTTGTTGCATACACGCAGTGGTTTTTTTCTCGGACTGCATTGGAGTGGTGAATGAGGGCCTAATGTGCTTGATAAACCTGGTGCATTTGGGAACCAAACAGACAGATCTAGAGGGCTGAATTTCTTCTCCAAAACCCCTGAATAGCACTGGAAGGGAGGTTAGGACCTGAGGGACTGCATAGCAGAGAAATGAATGATTTCCTTGTGTTGGGTGTGTGTGGGTGTCCTATAAGTCAGGCTAATTTTGGTGTAGGTGTCCTTATCTCTTCAAGGAGATCACTAGCTTAGCATTTAGCCTTTCCCAGCTCCTAGATGGCCTGATAAACCCAACTTTGTTGGCTTGGCCGATACGTTGTTCGCCTAATAAACCCAATTGTGTTGGTTTGGATGAACTATGTATCCTTGTGGTGTTGTTATCCTTGGATATGTGTAAGCCTGCTAGTTCCTTATTCCTTGGGGAAATCATGCCCAGCTCGGGGGTGGCAGCGTTGCTGAGAGATTAAGGAGCACGCGGGCCCGTGGTTGGGTGGAACGTTGCAGCGACGTAGCTGGTTGCGGGACAGTTCCCATAAGATAAGTATTCTTGACTAATTTGTTTTGCAATCATATTTAACGTTAATGAATTATGATGTTGGACATGTTAAATGCTGAATTATATACGAATGAATGTTGGTTTGCTTCCGTTATGTATATGAACGATTATGAATCTTAGTATGTTTTATGTTTTAAGCTTTATATTTCGGTATTTTTATGTATGATCATGTTCATGGGGCTAGTTTCCTATATGTTGGTGCGAAGTAGCATCCTCTTTCCCGGTCGGAGGGTTGGGGACGTTACACTTCTGCCTTTTGGGTAAACTTGATGTACAAAACTTGTCTTCTAGTGTACTTACACTAGGAAATGGAAAGTAACAAATAATTTATATAAATTTGGCACATAGAGATAAAACAAATTCTTATGTGGTCCCAACTGGTTTCTTAATAAACATTCCCCATACATGAGCTTCCTCCCTGATGACTTGATAGTCTACTGGCTCCAACAAATGTGCAACCACTCCGTGTTTGGATAGTTGGGATTCTGTCTCTTTCACTTTTGGTGAGGTCTGCATCAACAACTCCTCAAAGAGATATTTATGAACTGAAGCTTGTATAACCCAAACTCTGATTACTTCCTCACCAATTCTTTCAATCTTTTGAATTATTTTCTTGTATGTCTGCAGCTTGTCCTGGATATCCTTTAAATGTTTATCTTTTTCTGGGAAATCTTGGACTTGAGTTGCTATTGTAGCTTGGCATTTATTGTGAGTTGATCACATTTTCTTGTAGAACTCATTACACTTTTCTGTAGTTTTATCAATTGTTGTGCTCAATCTTGCTGCTTCTTTCCTTCTGAAATTCAATAGTGTCAATTCCATCTTCAATCCTCCTATAGTATTTTGAGGAATGTTATCCGGAAAGGCTAAATTAGTTTCGATCCAATTCAACTAACTTTGCACAAGTTCTGCAACTTCTGATAACCCTTTTTTGAACTTTGATGAGTCATGTGATATTTCCTTTAGTCTCGGGCCTCTATCTGTTTAATCTTATACTTTCCTCTACCAACTTTAACTGAACCTGATTTATTTATTTTTGAAACAAACATGCTTGATTACAGAATGGAGTTACATTGAACTTTTTTTCATTTTCCACCTTGAGTTGCTTCTCTAGCAGGCTATTCTGAGTCTCTAGTTCTTCTACTCTCTTGTCGACTGCGGATTTCTACTTTTCCAACTCTGAAACCTTGCTTTCAAGATCTCTCTTTTCTCCTTAATTGATTGCAACTAACAGTGTTAGTGCATCTTTGTCTGATTTCAACACCTGATATTATTCCTTGAGTTTCTCAAACTCTGAGAGAATATCATCATGTTTCCTTTTTAAATCGCATCCCTCTCCTCTCTCTTTTCTTAGAGTTTCCTTCATCTCAGATATCTTTTCTTTACACTACCCAACATCCTCTACCAACTTGTTGACATTATCTACATTGGCTTGAGCTGCTGCTATGCTTTCCATTACAAGGCATTTAGGGTCTTCATTTGTCCCTTGCATGACTATCTTTTTTGTTACCATGATTTCTATAGGCTGGTCACCTTTTTTCTGACCTTCTCACAATTCTCTTCTTGCTTTGGTCAAACAAAATTGTATCTAAGTTAGCCATGACATGTGCATGAGATGCGCTAAAAGGTACCAATTCAATCTCTATTGAGTAAAATTGGCTTTCTATCATATTGATACTCGATGGGACAAAATAATCCAATGGATTTTCATTGGCTTGGTCCTGCTCTGGATTCTCTCTGTCCTGATCTTCATGTTCCTTATTTTTAAGCTCTTTAGCTATTTTTTCTGCCTCTGCTCTTGCTTGGTCAGCCTCCTTTTGCATGCTTTCATCCTCCTCCCTCTACCTCTGTTATTCTTCTTCTTTCTGCTTATTTGCTTCCTCTGCTAATCGTTTCTCTACTTCCTGTAATAACCTTTGGTCCTCCTCTTCCCTTTTCTTTGCAACTTCTTCATTTTGATTTTGTTGTTCAATAGTACCACTATTGCTTCCTTTGCCTCCTATGGTTGTGATTTTATTCTTGAATCTCTTTCTCAAAGCATCCATTATATATGCATTGCGATGTATTTCCTCATCCTTATCCGAATGATGAGTG
Source organism: Pseudotsuga menziesii (assembly GCA_001517045.1). NCBI lineage: Eukaryota > Viridiplantae > Streptophyta > Pinopsida > Pinales > Pinaceae > Pseudotsuga > Pseudotsuga menziesii. Next base: position 137,332 of record LPNX011029197.1, read on the forward strand.
TATTCAAAGTCACCCCCTACGAATGCATAGTATTTCAAGACCTTGTCCCAAGGATCATTTCTACGAAAACTGTTTTCTCTGAAATGAAAACTTTCAAGCTCTCTCACGAAATAGGGGGCACTCTTTACCTCAGAGAACCTATAAATACCAATAAAAATTGGTAGTGGAGGATAGACATCTTTCTTCATGTCAAACAAAAACTTCCCGAGCTCATTTATATACAACTGCCTTACTACCTCTTTATGAATAACATAATCTGTGGCATATTTTGGTAGCAAGGAAGGAGATTTGGATCCCCCATACATTCTTAAATATAGACCTTCCTCGGAGAAAAAATAATCCCCATATTCACTCACTGTCTCTAATTCTCCTTCAGACATGCAATTTCAATCTTTAGTAAATATTAGCTTTTATGGTGGCATCAGAAAATCTTCACAGATGTTCTTATAGAAACTACAATACTTATGTGCCCATAAGATTTGATATGCATAGTATATAGGAGGCCTAGCAGGATCCCATTTGTAATTTAGTGCTAAGAAAGAATGTGTGCATAAGATGCATCCAATTAAGAAATATCTCATATAAAATTCTAACTTCCTTTGAGTCACACCCCCAAATGTTGCAATTATGCATGAGGATAGGCTGCTTGCCACAATGTTGGCCCAGTTGAAAATAGTACCCTATATGGCTACATAATATATCGAGGGTATCTAGCTTATCTTATAAAATTTCCCATTTGCTTGACTGAAGATCCAATTTAGCATCCGGGCTAAGATTCAGTATGGGGTGCGTAGGCTGGAAGTTTCATATTCTCTTGAGGGTTTTTGGCGAAACAACTTCTCGGATACCATAATTTTCTTCACACAGTAAAACACATTAAATTACAGATACTTTATCTATTTATCTATCATGTAAACCTGGGGTGCAGGTAGTTTGCATGCTTTAGTTATATACGCAGGGATGAAAGCAACAAAACCCTGTTTTTCTGTGTTTGACACGATCATAGTATTCGCATCTACCTCTAGTAGAATCCAACCAATTACCTCGAAACATGGGAAGAGTTTGAGGCATGTGGATACTTTCATGATAGAAGATTTCATTATATTTACATACATTGGTATGTCCTTTAAACCTGCATCTAGAACAACCTGGTCCTTGATCATCTGATAAATCTAACCCCATATAAATTCTCGTTCAACTCCGATAAAGGATTTCATATATTCATAAATAATTTTCGTCCTAGGTAAAATATCTACATATGAATCTTCTCCTGTGGACTTGGCTTTCTTTTTCCCTTTCTTATGCATGATGTCGTATGAGGATTGAGATTGTAAAACACATACCATAGCATATCTTAGAAATTTTGTGATCTCCATCATGCATGCATTATTAATAAAATACTGAGATGAACAAAAGAACAAACCAGGAAATATCCAACACGCATGCTTTCTACAAAGATCATTCTGCACATCGCATGAATTGGATTTTCTATTCTCTTGACACTTACGCTTTACTCTGAAAGAAAAAACTAGGAAATATCCCCATAGAAACCAATGGAAACCCTACAACAACTTAGTGGCTTTGACAACAAAATCTGGTCTAAAACTTACTATCAATCAAACGGGGAAAGCTTCTTCAACCCTACTTTAGCCAACGGTGATACCACTCAGTATAACAAAATAAACCAGGGGAGGCACAGTCGGTGAAACCATCGACTGGTCGTAACCCTACCAATAAGTAAGTCTGACCAACCAAAACTCACAGTCTGAGCGGCAAGGATGGGGGGAACAGAGCAGTTGCGAAAACCTTTCACGGCCATGCCGGCAGGATGAAAACGAAAAAGAAATGCCAAGGGTTCTAGGGCATCCTGACTTGGGGAAAATCCTCCAAAGGTCATTAAACCTTCCAAAAAACAAAAAGAAACCTCAAGGGGTCAAGAAAGACCTAAAAAAATTATGACTCAGAAAACCCTAAACATCATACATGCAAACCCTTCAAAAATTGCTTTTTTGAGTCATGTTAACAAAATGAAATCGTGATGGAGCTTGGAGCCTACCTGGAAAACGGTGCCTGGGCAGTCAATGAACAAACTAGCTCAATTGGTCTGCAGAAGATCCAAATGGCAATATCCCATTGGAAGCATTCAAAATGAAAAGTGATAACAGTCCACAAATCTTCCAAACTTATATAGAAAAAACGTAAAAGGAAACATTAAATGCAACTGCTTAGTGGTTTAATGACCCACGGGTGAAAAAACGCGGTTTGGATCCAAAGTTATAAGTATTTATTGACAAAACCATCTGCATCGATATATAAAACTAAAATTCCATGACAATGTCAGGTGGACTTACGGAACAAATCCGACGTAATCGGATAGTACTCAACACTCCTGTTGATGATAAGACTATCGACAAGATCCTTCAATCCCTAGTAGGAGGGAAAACAAGATCACCCACGATGGAATTAGCTCCAATACTGGAGTTCCTTCAAAACCATCATGGAAACTCAATAAGAACTCTTGCAAACTTTATCTTCCAAACTACGAAAGGTCATTGATTGAAAAAGATCAGTGCATCTGAACGTATCATCTCGCTGCCGTCGGCACAAAATTCCGAAAGGCTCGTCGACAAACTTACGAAAAGCTTCCGATGATAGGTTGGAGCGTAAGAAAATAGCTATTCCCCGATCGAATTGGCCCAACTCTCTGATTTTCCCAATAACATCGGCACCAAATAATGAGATCACTCAATAAAACCTGTAAAGGATTCGATCAAACTACCAGAAAGAAAAGATTATTACGCCGAGAATGTCGACTTCAAAACCCGAGTTTTGCTAACGTATCGGCAAACTCAAAAATGTTTTCCAAAACTCCATAAATAAAAAGTAGAAAATCGAATGACCATCATGAGTTTCTCCATCGTGTCGGCTAGACTCGAGAAGATTAGCCGATACATCGGGTGAAAAATCTGAGTTTCAATTTTCAACAAAAGACTTTCTAACTTGAGTAAGAAATAAATTAAGTCATGAAAAACTCTTCAGAGAGAAAATTCTACCTAGGAAAATATAAAAGATAAAACTCCAAGGGGGGCCCTAAAATCACAAAAACGTTTGGGGTAGTGGTTGTAGCAGCAACATGTGGAAAGATAGCCAGCGGGAAAGAAGTTACAAAATCAAGAGTACAAAAGTTACAGAAGAAATATTTGGTCACGTTGCTAAATTTAATTTTAGAAGTTATGAATTTAAGAGCCTAGGGGAAGATGGTTAAAGAATTTTAGAATCATTATCGATTGGGTTCCTTTCCTTCCATTACTCATTGAACGGTTTCTTGCTCAATTATGAAACTAAAAGTCAGTCATACGAACAGGCGCAGGGAATAAAAATTAGCAAGCATAAAACAAGGAGTAGAGAAATGTGTAACGGGTGCAGAAATGGGGAGAAAACATAGAACACAGATAGTGAAGGGATCCAAGTTTGAATGAGAAGAACCAGAAGAAGATCAGATAATGTAACAGAGTTGGTAAGCATAGCTATATCTGGTTTTCAGCATATTGTACCGAGAAAAGTTTAAATCTTTGTAATAACGGTGGTAGGGTGGTGCTAGGGAAGACTGGTAGTCTTCTGTGTGCAAGTTGGAGCTTGTACAAGTCTAGTGGGTGCTAGAAAACCATGAGAGTTGGTGCTCTCCACAAGCTGTTGCTTGTAAAACAGAGGTTGTAGCCTCACTTGAGTTGGTGCTCAAAGAAATTTTATTTATAATAAAATAAATTTTATCTTATGATTTATCTCATGAATATCTGGCTTTGTCCCCATCATATGTGTGATTGATAACAATTACTTTTGTTATATATTTGTTGCATTATTATGGATGTAAATATGTGAGCAGTAATAAAGTTTTTAAAAGGGTAAAAAATTGTTTAAGCTTAGCAATAATTGATTCAACCCCCCCCCCCCCTTCTCAGTTATTTGAATAATCTCAACAATTGGCATCAAAGCAGGTTCATTTTATTTAAAGGTAGATATGTAAGCTTAAACATGACAATTCATGAAGGGACTTTTACCAATAAGGTTCCTCTGTTTGATGGAACAAATTTTTCCTTCTAGAAGGTTAGAATGAGAACATATCTAATGTCCTTAGGTGCTGATGTTTGGGATGTAGTAGACACTGGCTATGTAAATACTGTTGTGCTAGCCTCCAATGATGATAAGTTGGAATTTAGTTTTAACGCAAAGGAAATGAATTCTATCTTGAATGGTCTTGTAGAACCTGAATTTGTTAAGGTGATGCATCTTGAATCTTCAAAAGAGACGTGGGACAAACTTATAAGCAACTATGAAGGAAATGAGAAAGTAAATGATGCTAAATTGCAGACATATAGACTGAAATTTGAACAATTAAAGATGAATGAGGATGAGACTGTTAGTAAATATTTCGTAAGAGTAGAAGAGACTATGAATGCTGTGAAAGGTATTGGTGAAAAGATTGAGGAAGCACCCTTAGTTTAGAAAATTTTGAGATCTTTTCCTGATATATTTAATCCCAAAGTTTCTGCAATAGAAGAATTAAATGATCTTAAAACTCCGCCTATTGAAAAAATCCTAGGAACTATGACTGCCTATGAAATGAGGATTAGTAAAGATAAATCCACCACTAGAGAAGCATCATTTAAAGGAGATAAGAACACTCATTTTGAAATGGAAGTGTTAGCACTATTTTTAAGCTAATTAGTTGGCAGGGGATTAGACCAATGGAAGAAGAAATAAGTCAGAATTTTCATATCATATGACCATGGAAGATGTTAATAAGGTTCTACAGTTATTTCAAAGGTAATTTCTAAGCTGGGATTATAAATTGATTGAAAAATTATAGTTTTTCAGCTGTAAAAATGTATGTGAATAAGGAAATTTGTTCCAAGTTGTATATTGATAGGAAATGAAAAGCTTAAATGAACATGTTTAAGAATTTAGGCATAAACAGGAATAGGTTGTTAACTTGCAGATAAAATTGTCTTTTGGATGAAGAGGGGTGAGTAGATGTACGGTCATGAAAAATTTTGTTGTTTCAATGTGAAGGGAGAAATAAAATGTTTAAATCAGCGAAATGTTGTAAATGTTAGAATAATTAACCCATAGTTAGCTACCTTGGACATTAATTAATCCATTTTTTGTCTTATTTTCCTAGTTTCCATATTCCACCTTATGCAAGTTGTCCTCCACACATCCAAAGTGGTCAAACTTGCTAAATTTGAGTCATGAAGCACTTGGGAAACCACTTGGAATCAAATCTACTTTATTCCTGGCCTTCCTAGTGCATGTCTACTTTTTCTGCTTTATTGCCTGCTTTTTCTGAGGTTTAAGGCAATTGGGAAAGTTTGACTAGGTGAAGTTAACTTGTTTTTTGTCCTCATCATCCTCCACTATTTTCTCCTAAGAAAAGAATGTATGAGTTGTCCTTCCATCATCTATTAGCTTGCCTAATTGATTTTTCCAATTTGTGAGCTCCTAGATAGATTTGGAAACTCCTTTATGCACCTATGGGGGACTTGCTTAGATTTAGTAAGCCTGCTTTTGACCAAATTTGAATGGCATCCTTATGCATTCAAATATCTCATGTAATTATTTATTGTGGCAGCCTGTGACTTCATAGGGTTGGATATTGTACACTAAATCAATACAGATTAGTGTTATGCTCCATATTCAGTCTCCTTTGTGTGTAATTTGCATGTGTAATTGGCAATTTTTGTGAGTGTAATTGTCCTAACACCTGGGTTCAATTTACACATGGTATCAGAGACTTTTTAGATTGATTTCTCTCCTTCCAATTTTTTATTGTAGGTTCGACATCATTGACTAGGAGCATTCTGCTGACTGAAGGGACAATTTCTGAGCTATGGATCAATCTTAGAAGATCATCTTGACTCCATTTAACTTATTTGAATGGAAATCAGAGATGGAGATACTGTTGAGAGAGAAAGGCCTCTACAGAGTGACTATGGAAACAGAAGCAGAGCCCAATGCAGCTACAGAGAAAATTAAATGGCACAACAGGAGGGATGAGGCCTATGGTCTCTTGTGTCTGAGCATATCCAAAGACCTCCTTTTACATCTTGATGGACTAACATCACCAAATGAAGTATGGGAGAAGCTTGTTGATATTTTTGGTAAGACAGATGAGATGAGGGGACATCAAATTGAAAATGAATTGATCTCCTTGAGTCCCAATAGCTTTGAATCCCTGCAACTCTATTTTTCCAAGTTCAAAGCCCTTGTTTTGCAGCTAAAACAGTGTGGGATCGAAAAGAAGGATGAGCAACTGGTTTTGGCCATACTCTCAAAGCTTGGCCCTGACTATTTAGTGTTTTTCTCGACCTTCTATGCCACAAAGTTGATAGCTTGAGCCTGGAAAATGCCTAGCCTTGCAGATTTCATCTAATCTCTCACACAAGAACAAGATAAATTGGTGATGATGGGCACCATCAAACCTTCCAAAGACCAAGCTCTGGTTGCTGGAGATTCGAGGGTGGATTCAAAAGGAAAGAAGAAAGCTAAGAAGCCACCTCAGCAAAAGAGAGACAAGAACAAGTCTCCAAAGGAGCCCCAAGGTTCCAAGAAGAACCCCCAGAAGAAGAAGAACAAAGGAGAAATGAGCAAGTGCGCATACTGCAGTAAGGGAAATCATTCTGAAAGCTCCTGCATGAAGAAGCAAATTGACATGTTGACCCAACTCCTGGAGAAGAATGGCATCTCCCTTCCTGATAGCTCAAAGAAGAGGGAAGGAGGATCAAATTCAGAAGACAGAGAGAGAGTTCATGCATTGGTTGCTGGCACATCAAGCTCACCTAGTTTCATCATTGATTTTGGAGCTTCAAGACATATGGTTTCAACCAACGAGGCATTCACCTCACTTGACATGTTGAAAGGTCCACCAATAGTACTAGGAGATGACTCTCTCACTGAAATTTTGGGCAAAGGGAGGATTGATCTTGACCATGGTAAGTTCAGCAATGTATTGTATTTTCCAGGTCTTGCCTCTAACATCTTATTAGTGTATTAGATGACCCACACAGTGTCTCCAAAGAAGGTCATATTCTCCCTTGATGAATTTGAGATCACATAGATATCAAGTGGTAAAGTCATTGCAAAAGGAATTGCAAATCACACTTCGAAGGTATACATGTTCTCACACTTCCTACCCTACTCAAACCCCTCTGCTCTTCTGATTCATGCTAATGAGACAAGCAAGCTTTGGCATGAAATATTTGGCCACCTCAATTACAAGTATATTTCTGATCTTAGTGAAAAATAAATGGTCATAGGGTTACCAAAGATTAATTTTTTTAAAGGAGTCTGTCAAGGTTGCATCTTAGGAAAACACCCAGAGCATAAATTTGAGAACGCTAATCATGAGAGAACCTCTGCACCTCTTGAGTTGATCCACAGTGATGTTGCTGGCCCATTTCCTCATATGTAAATGAGTCAGGCCAAATATGCATTGACATTCATAGATGACTTTTCCAGGTATTGCTGGGTTTACTTCCTGAAACACAAGTCTAAAGTTTATGGCCTCTTCAAAGTCTTTAAGGCTTTGGTTGAAAACCAGCCTGGGAGGAAACTCAAGGTCCTTAGATCTGACAATGGTGGTGAGTATGTCAAGTTTGAGTTCATTCAATATTGTGTAGATGCAGGTATTCAGATGCAGCATTCTATCCCTTACACACCACAACAAAATGGTGTTGCTGAGAGGAAGAACAGATCACTGAAAGAGATGGTGACATGCATGATAGAGGCTAAGACTTTGCCACCAAAGTTTTGGGCCGAAGCTATAAAATGTGCAGCCTATATCCAGAATAGGGTGCCTCATAAACAACTTGATGGTATGACTCCTTTCAAAGCATGGAGTGCGCACAAGCTAGATGTGACCCATTTCAGGATTTTTGGCTCAAGGGCTTGGGCTAGAATTCCAACAGAAAGGATTTACAGCCCCAAAGCCAAGGATGTCTATTTGTTGGGTACTCTGAAGATTCAAAAGTGTACAAGCTGATCAATTTGAGCACAAACAAATCCTTCATTGAAAGGAGTGTTCAGTTCCAAGAAGAGCCTTTAGCAGCAGTGGAAGTTGGAGAATCCTCTTCACCACCAGAACCATTGAATGTAAGTGAAGAGATAGTTGAACTTGATGATTCTGATATGTATTATAATGATGAATTGCAGATCCTAATAGTCCTACAAGAACAAAATGGGCAGCAAAGACCATTCATGCAGCTGGAGAACTAGCTGGAAATCCTAATGATCCTAGGAGGACTAGATCTCAGTTTAAGAGTGCTCTGTGCATGAAAGATCCTATGTTTGCAGAGAAATGCTATCTGATGGTTGAATCAGAGCCACAGACATATTAATATGCAGCAACTGATCCAAGATGACAAACAGCCATGAAATAAGAGTTCAGCTCACTCCAGAAGAACAACACTTGGGAGCTGGTTGATCTTCCCCCAGGGAGGAAGCTAGTTTAGTGTAAGTGGGTTTACAAAACCAAATTTGCTGCTGATGGTTCACCTTTGAAATACAAGGCCAGATTGGTAGCCAAGGGCTATTCACAGGTACATGGCATAGACTACAATGAGACCTTTGCACCAGTGGCAAAGATGGACTCCATCAGGCTAGCCTTAGCCATTGTAGCTTCAAAGCAGTGGGAGGTACATCACATGGATGTGAAGTGTGTTTTCCTGAATGGAGATCTCACTGAAGATATTTACATGCAGCAGCCTCAAGGATTTTCTACTAATCCATCTCTTGTGTGCAGGCGAAAGAATTCATTGTATGGGCTTAAGCAAGCCCCCAGGGCTTGGTATGCCAAGATTGATAGCTTTCTGCTATTATTGAATTTTGTTCGATGCAAGTCAGATCCAAATGTCTATTTGAAGCTGATTCATGGTTCATTAATGATTATTGTTTTGTATGTTGATGACCTTCTCATTACAGGAAGCTCAAAGGATGAAATTGCCTCCTTGAAGGATGCAATGAACCATGCATTCTCAATGACTGATTTGGGCTTATTGAGCCAATTCTTGGGGCTCAAGATTGCTCAAACCAAACAAGGAATAAAAGTACATCATTCCAAGTATGCCTTGGATTTTCTAAACAAATTCAACATGAAGGATTGCAAGCCAGGAAAGACTCCCTTCCTTTCAGGAGTTAAGCTTGAAGAAGTTGATTCTTCACCTATGGTAAACAATACACTGTATAGGAAATTGATTGGATGTTTGCTGTATATTACACATACTCGACCTAATATTTATTATGTAGTAAGTGTGGCTTCAAGATACATGTATCAGCCTCATGAGATCCATTGGAGAGCAGCCAAAAGGATTCTTAACTTTGTTCAGGGAACAAGGACTCATGGCATCTTCTACAAAGCTAAATCTGATCTTGATTTGATTGGGTTTACTGACAGTGATTGGGCAGGTGACAACATAGATCGAAATTCAACATCAGGATATGTGTTCATGCTTACTGAAGGACCAATCATCTGGTCAAGCAAGAAACAGAGTGCCATTGCACTCTCATCTACAGAAGCAGAGTACAGAGGAGTTGTAAATGCAAAAACTCAATGTTTATGGTTGCAGGGGTTACTCGGTGAGTGTGGATTCGAATCCGAATACTCAACTACTATCTATTGTGATAATCAGAGTACCATTCGAATCTACAATGATCCAGTTCAGAGATAGAGAACCAAACACATTGAGATCCATATGCACTACATCAGACAGCTTGTGCATGATGGCACCATTCACCTACTCTTATGTTCATCTTCAGAACAAGTAGCAGATATCTTCACCAAAGTTTTTTGTGAGAATACATTCAGCAATCTCAAATCATTGTTGGGGATTGCTGATCATGCTGTGAAGCATGAGTGATGACAATATTTTCAAATTTTGTTTTACTGTCCATGTTTAAGGGAGGATTTTTCCCACTGGGTTTTTGCCTCTTTCCTTGGTTAAATGGACATGCAGTATGTAAAGGGTGACTAAGCCTTGTTTCTAGGCCCTATAATTTTCTGATATTTTACTCATAAGTCAGGCTTAAGGGGGGGTGTTAGAATAATCAACCCATAGTTAGCTACCTTAGACATTAATTAATCCAATTTTTGTCTTATTTGCCTAGTTTCCATATTCTACCTTATGCAAGTTGTCCTCCACACATCCAAAGTGGTCAAACTTTCTAAATTTGAGTCATGGATGCTTGGGAAACCACTTGGAATCAAATCTACTTTATTCCTGGCCTTCCTAGCGCATGTCTGCTTTTTCTGCTTTATTGCCTGCTTTTTCTGAGTTTTAAGGCAATTGGGAAAGTTTGACTATGTGAAGTTAACTTGTTTTTTGTCCTCATCATCCTCCACTCTTTATTCCTAAGAAAAGCATGTATGAGTTGTCCTTCCATAATCTATTAGCTTGCCTAATTGATTTTACCAATTCGTGATCTCCTAGACAGATTTGGAAACTACTTTATGCACCTATGGGGGATTTACTTAGATTTAGTAAGCCTGCTTTTGACCAAATTCAAATGGCATCCTTATGCATTTGAATCTCTCATGTAATTATTTATTGTTGTTAGGATTATAACAAGCAATACAATATAATAATGAGCAAGAAATAAACATTATCACAAGCAACCACATATAGACAAACAATATACCCTGGAAACCCCATGCGGGGAAAACCAGCACCAATTAAGATCTTCATTACATGGCCAAAACTGGCCATTTGGGCCAAGCGAGCTAGTCATGGCTCACCTCCAGGCCACTTTACAATGGATCCTCCTCAAGCCTTATAAAGGCTTAATCACATGCAATACCATGGGACAATACCATGGGCTACAACAAACCATGTGCCCAAACCATGTGCTAGACCTAACCACCTTTGACTCAATCCCGAGTCAAGGTTAACACATGCAACACCATGGGAAAATACCATGGGCTACAACAAACCATGTGCCCAAACCATGTGTTAGACCTAACCACCTTTGACTCGATCTCAAGTCAAGGTTAAACCTAACAATCCCCCCTTTAAACTTGACTTGGAGTAATCACCAACTCCCCTCAAGTATTTACCGAGGAATCTTACATACACCCCCCTATCACCTAGGTCTATCTCCCGAATTCACCGGTGAGTTACCAGGGGTATGCATGCCTTACCAGGTCTTACAGCCATATGCCCATTTACATGCAAACCGCTCCATTACATTTTTTTTTCTCATGTGCCTTCATGGTGACTACACCATCACCATCCGTTGCTTCATCCTCTCGCTTTCTATGCTCACTTCCTTGCTCATATTTTGCCATGCTCCCTTTGTACCTACATCCAAACCCTGTCATTGATGTCCATATAAAGAAAAATCCATCTACCGGATTACATGGGTCATTGGCCACTGTAACCGCCAGTTCTCTAGGAATTCTCTTCACATACATGGCTCATCAATCTTGGTCCCAAAACCGAGATTAAACCATCTCACATTTCTCCCGCAATCGAAGACTCAACCTCTCTGATCCACATCAAGCTAGGCTACGAGTACACCTGCCACCCTCGTACCTACCTAGTGGTTCATTCCACACTTGATGCAACATCCCTTCTTTGCACATAAGAGGGATACCTTGTGCTTTTAGCATCCAAAGAAATCCAAACTTGCCTACGGCTAAGTTTCACATGGACCAAAAAATTACTGCTAGGGTGTCGAGTACCACTGAACATGCACCCCACAATTTGATTCAACATAGAAACACCAACGAGCATAACCAAGCCAAACCATGGCTTTGATACCAGTTGTTAGGTTAAAAGCGAGCAACATTAAATAACAATATGCGAGAAAATAAACATTGTCACAACAATTTAAGATGACACACAATATACCCTGGAAACCCCATGCAGGGAAAACCAGCACCAATGAAGATCTTCATTACATGGTCAAAACCGGCCATCCGGGCCAAGTGAGCTAGTCACCGCTCACCTCCAAACCATTTTACAATGGAGCCTCCTCAAGCCTTATAAAGGCTTAATCACATGCAATACCATGGGCTACAACAAACCATGTGCCCAAACCATGTGCTAGACCTAACCACCTTTGACTCAATCTTGAGTCAAGGTTAACACATGCAATACCATGGGACAATACCATGGGCTACAACAAACCATGTGCCCAAACCATGTGTTAGACCTAACCACCTTTGACTCGATCTCAAGTCAAGGTTAACCCTAACACTCTGTTGGGTAGAAAGAAATTCTGCCTCTATCACTACATCTCCGTGGTCCATTCAGGCCCATGCTGCAACATGAGCTCTGATACCACGTTGTAACATCCCCAACCCTTCAACTGGTGAAGAGGATGCTACCATGGAGTTAACCATCCGGGCTACCAGCCCCATGAACATGTGCATTCATAAAATTGCTGAAATGTTGAAATAAAATGCTTTGAACTAGACATGCATACATGATCATTTATCATACACAGCAGAAGCAATCATACGTTCATAAAAGCATTCAACATGTTCATTGCATTCATTAAGAGAAAACATGATTGCAGAAGTAAAATATACAAGGTTACTTATCTTATAAAGAACTTGTTCCGCAACCAGCTACATCGCTCCAATGTTCCACCCAACCATAGGCCAGCGTGCTCCTTAATCTCTTAGCAATGCTGCCACCCCCAAGTTGGGCATGATTATCCAAGGAATAAGGGAACAAGAAGGATTACACATAGCCAAGCTAACACAGTTGGGTTTATCAGGCCATCAACAAGACAGCCAAGCCAACATGGTTAGGTTTATCAGGCCATCAAGGAGCTGGGAAAAGCTAAATGCTAAGCTGGTGAGCCCGTTACAGAGTTAGGAACACCTACACCAGAACTAGCCTGAATTCTAAGACACCCACACACACCCAACACAAGGAATCAGTCCCTTCTCTGCTACACAGTCCCTCAGGCCCTACCTTCCCTTCTAGTGCTATTCAGGGGTTGTGGAGAAGAAAGACAGCCCTCTAGCTCTGTCTGTGTGGTTTCCAGCCACCAGGTTTATCAAGCAAACCAAGCCCCCATCCCTTCCCCCAACACAGTCCGAAGACCAACCATTGCACGCATGCAACTACTCAGCAATTACAGCTTAACCGAGAAAATGACTCCCAAGCGAATTATACAGTCCCAAACATATCAGTGAACATGGGGAAAACAACAGTCCCAAAACGTAATCAGTGAGAATAGCTCACAACATGGGGAAAATGACTCCAAACAGTCTATGCGTGAGGGAAACTTGCACCAGACCCCAAATGTAAAGAAGACCACAACAATCACAATGTAAGGGAGACCACAGCAACACAACAAAGCTCGAGGAGAATGGCAGCAACAATAACTCACGGGAAGAACAACAGTTCCAATATCAACACCGAAATGACGGAAAATTACATGGTCATACCAGTCTATAAGGAGATCATACAACCGAAAACATGAATGGCCCCTCACAGGAAACCGTGGATGAAAGAGCACGGCTCCCAGCTCGCTATGTGAGTCGAAAAACCCAGGAAAAATCCTGTGCGTGAGAATAATAAATAGACAATGGTCCCTGCGTGAGGACAAATAGCTCTGCCTATGCGCGTGGATGATCAGACAATGGCGAGAATGCGTAGTGGTCATTCTTCTGCCCAACGGGACGTTCAATCCACTGGAGTGATGGCAGTGGTTTTTCCTTTTTCCATTGTGAAGTCAACCACAGGTGGAGTGTGCGTGTGGGCAAGGACTGATAGTCCTGCCACACTCCACTCCCAAACAATAACTGCCTCAACTACTCAGCAACAATTCTTAATGGAGGTGGTTGGAATAAAACAAGGAAATATGACACATGGCTTTTTCCCCCATTGCGCAAGGTTTGACATCCCCCCCACCCTTATCCTTGTGAAAATCATGCCCCTTCTCAATTTAGTTTCCGCGAACATAGTTGGTCGGGTTATTTAATTAAAGATGCATATTTACATGATGCTAAAACTTAATATGTATGTCGCATGCCTCGATATACCCTCGGTGAAAAATTTAAATCCGAAATATAGCATAACCAATCAATGGTGGGGCCTTGGCCTTTAGCTCCGCACCATGATTATTTACAATATATACATCATATACATCTAATGCAACGGGGTCAAAACCAGGGTGTTACATGCATCCTTGATTGTCTTCTTTTGTCTAGCCCCAACAGTTCCACTCAACAGTAATAGTGCTCCAACTCCTTGTCCCATCCCATCTCTTAGCACCTCGATTATGTTCTTTTTAGGAAAAGAGTATCTGCACAACAGAGAATGGATAGTTGCTACTCGGCCATTGCCCATTGTTGGCACTAATCATGCCTCCATCCAATTTGAGATTGGAAACCACAGAGTAGCAACATTAAATTATTTGTTTAGGCACAAATATATTTTGCATATCTTCACATAACTCTAGTTGGTGTCGGAACTGGCTGCAATCCACTTAGTTATTTCTCTGGATCGGAATTGGTGTGTGCTCATCCACTAATCCTGCATCACTCCAGAAACTATAGGACCAAATATATGAGCTAAAGGTTATGTCAGACGGATGGGGGAGCTATGAAGCCCCTGCATCGGCAGTAGGACTTCGAACTTATCTTCCCAACTCCTCCCATTTCGGCATTTTATATCACCATTTGGGGAATTATTTCTTTGGAATCCATGAGAGGGGAAATAATGACGCTCACGGGTTGAGTTTTTATGTACATAAAAAAATAGAAATGAGGTCCAAATGAGGCCCTATTTATTGACTAAGTATTAAGAAATGTTATTATGAGTTCAGGATTTTCATGATGTAGTAGATCTATATCTTGGGATGAATGTGATCTGTGTATGATTCCCTCATCTCTTGGAGGACGTGAAAGGTCACTTTAACGTACTGAAAAATCACGTGTTTTCCTCGAGACTCGAGAGGCCAGAGTATATCTAGAATCTTGCGCACATGGAGCAGTTTCCCTATACTTTTGATGATTATAATTTTAAATTTTGAATAGTTGGGAAATATATTGATAAGAGGAAAACTAAACATGCATCTTTTCAGTACAAAGAAAGTACAAAATGTTGGGCAGAATGAGGGTGAGCTCAAGGTGCACCCAATCGTGTGGAAAGGGTATGTGTTAATGTTAGGCAGACCAAGTGTTAATTTTTCATGACCTCTAGTGATCAAATTTGAAGGGCTAGTTTTAATCCCATTTTGAAGGGAATTTTTTTTGGTTTTCACAGGAAAAATAATTGTCCCTTGATATTCAATTGTGACTCAAAGAGATCATTACAAATATATCCATTTGGTTCCAAATTATAGTCATAACAAGTGCTAATCTTTTATGAGTCTAGTAAAGTATAACTGATTATGGGCCAATACTTACTATGTGCCCATATATAAAGTTCTCCTACTCAAACAAGTAGATACAAAGATCAATATATAACAAAGTATCCCAATCTTCCAAATAGGGGGTGCACCTCCTTCGTCTATAAAGTAATGCCAAAGATACAAAAAGATTAAGAATAAATGATTAAGGGAATATATTCATCAAACCCTTCAATGTTGAATATCTAAAAAAGGTTTACTTTAATTGAAAAGATTAAATTAATTACATACTTCATTAAAAAAAAGTTTAATAAAATGTTGCATTTCAAATTTTAACAAAGCTAAAAATAACCAGCCAATTAGTTATGTATTGCACTGGAGATGACGATCTGTCAATTCAATGTAAGTTTGTTTCAATTGGTTTCCAAATAATTAAATGTTTAACTTGGCAGCTTCTGCATGCCCGGTGCAAATTGTTTGTCCTGCATTCACACTGCAATGAAATTTATGTTCACTTGCGACTATGTGTTGTGCATAAGACCAACTAATGAACACTGAAACCCACCACCAAGAAGTTATGAAGAATATATTTCATCATTTGTAGTTTCATACACACTTTTCAGTATGGGTTACACATTAAAATCTCGTAGATATAGGAAAAATGCACATATGGATTACACATTACACGTGTATTACACATTAGAATCACATTAACTATATCAAAATATATGCATTGTCGAGAAATACTTACAATTTATATTACAACAATATAGTATGTACATAGACATCATATGTACACCATATTATTCTAGAACTCTAGGCTGCTTGGGAGGATTTTGCAATTCCTCCTTTTTAGAATAAGAAAATTCGTTGTAGCTTCTCTTGCCTTTTCCATAACCCTCCAGTTCTACAAAATCTTCATCAACCATATGTTGTAATTGTTTTTCTTGCTCTTTCACTTTCTTTGCAAGATTTATCACTTTTGTACGCAATCTATCTTTTCCTTCTAGGAATTTATTCAACATCTCTAAATTATTATTGTACTTTTTGAGTACTCATCTTCTTTTCTTTTAAGATCATCCTTCATCCACCTCAGCTCAGATTCAACTGCAGTTAATTTTCTCCTGACCTATTGTGCCTCCTTCTCAAGCTCTTGTGCCCTCAAATCTGTATTAGATGGAGTATACAAAATTGCTTCTGCCACAGGTTTCTCCTGGAAAGCTTTAATTTGGGATTTCAAATCTTGTATCTCACTATCACATCCCAAATGTAGTGTTTTTCCCTTCTCCAATAGTTTTTGGTGAAGGTATCTAATTTCGACCTCCTTCTCCTCTAGTTCTTCTTCAATGTTGGATCTGATGAGACAAATGTAAACTCTATAGCATGGATCATTGCACCAGCTTCATTCAAGGTCTTCCCTTGTTGTTGCAAGGCCTTCTCAAAATGAGTAATCTCTCCATAGTTACATCACCAAGTTTTGTACTGACAAAATGTTTTGGTGTGCTGACTTTTTTATCCTTGACTTTGGATTCTTTTGGTGTGATGACCTTTTTACCCTTGACTGTTGATTCTTTTGGTGTGTAGACATGTTTACCCTTTATTGTTGATTCTTTTCCCATTCCATCTCTTTTAGTATCGAGAGATGCTGAAATCCTTTCAATCCTCTTAGTTTTTACCAACTCATTTTTATTTTTAAATGTTTTATTCAATTTTTCCAATCTTCTTTCATATTCTCCAGTCTCATTTTGATGTTTAATCATCATTTCTATTATTTTCTTTTCAAACTCAACCTTCAAAATAGTAATAACTATTTATTTCTGCTTCAATTCTTGTTGAAGCTCTGCTTCCTTACCAAATACAATATTCAGTGGTGGCATGTTCAAGACTTCAGTCTTGTTTTTCATCTCATTTTCAATTCTCCCTATAGTTGCTTCATATTTTTTCTTTTCATCCTGAAACATGGCTTTGAGTCTATCAAGGTCAGAAATCGATCCATCTAGAATTACTCTAAATTTAGAACATTGATCCTTAATAATTTTATCCTTCTGGCCAATTATTTTTTCAGTTTCCACAATTTTTTTTCTGTAAACCTGTAACACGATGTACGAAATCAAGAATTTGGGCATCCTTAGTTCTGCACTTTTGTATCTAACTGTGAAGGAATCCTCCCAAAAGGTTGGTTGCTCTTTGAAATGCACCATTTTATCAAATAGAGAAAAAAAACAAATCTATCATCAAAAGAATATTTGTCATGAATTAGGTCTTCATCACTAGTCGGTGAACGGTCCATATCATTGTTCACAAATTCCTTCCATTGATCTCCATTTACATTTCCATGCATTCTAGCCAAAGTTGTGAAAGCAACATCTTCTTCAGGGAAAAGTGAAGGCATGTCGTTTCCCATAGATTCCATATTGTCCTCAAAAAGTTGTTCATGTACTATTGATGTAGTGACATTAGAAAACTCCTTCTACATTGTTCTTTAAAGATGATTGAGGTAATTCCTCATTTTTTGTTGTTCTTTAGGCATCCTAACATATGTTCTAATAGATTTTGACCCTACAACATTGAGTCGACATAAACTAATATTCTTTTGCAGTGTGTTGAGGTAACTGAACTTGACCCTCTTCATTTTACTATCTTGCAATGCAGAGTGCAATTTCCTAGCCAATAAATGAGGGACATCTATGGCCATGTCTTCAACCCAGTGTATGGTCAGCTTCATGCAATCACCCGAAATATCATGTCGCTTGTGGTGATTCATAATGGTCCTAAGGATAATCTGTATCAGGGTTTTGTATATTCCTTGAGGAACATCTTCCATTTTTATACCATTCCTGGGAACAACTACCCTTTTCCCACAAATTTTATTGGCCATCTGAATCTTTTCTAGCTTGGGGGTTTTCCAGGAGTTTGACATTGGCCCCCTCTGTGTGGAATTTTGGGCGCTCTTGAAACCAAATCGGGGTCTAGATGAACCCTCTTCCCAAAAATTTACAATTCCATAGCCCCATGATCATAACTATAGATGGCATCATTTATCTCCTCATTTTGGAAATTAAATTGTCCAAAACTAAACCTATCCACTCCTGCTCTTAAAAGGATATTTAACATACCACTTAGCCATATGGTTGTATCACTCCATCCATCAACATTCTCTTGGAATTTTTTCACTGTGAACCGTTCAACCTGGGAACCATGCGCTTCTCCTGATGCTGTAGTAGAGAAGGACCCTCTGTTTGTTGCCATGGTGCAAGATGCCCCTATTTCATCTATTGTCATGGTACGCGATGACCCAATTTCAATTGCAGTCATGGTTGTTTTGGTTTCGAATTGGAATCATGGAAAACAAGCTTGGTTCGTTGCAATCTTGAATTATGTCCATTTACCAAACCCCTGTTTTGGCTATGCAGGCTGAGGAATGCACACTTAGGAATGCACGCTTATGAATGCATGCTAAGGAATGCAAGCTTAGGAATGCACGCTAGGGAATGCACACAAATGAGGTTTTTTTTAATTGATTTCACGTACATTGTTTGTTTTCACAAATTTAGGTATATTGGGTTATGACGTCAATGTCCCTATATCATATGAAATTAATATTTTTTATAAAATACATAAACTTATCCAAAGAATGATACATTTTATGAAGTGAATATTCTTTTTATAATACCAATACATACACTCAATATATTTATAAAATGGCTAAGCAAATTTATAAAATGGCTAAGTAAAATGTATATATAAAATGGATAAATAGTTCCTTACATCTTTTTAACTTCAACTTAAACCACTCAATTGGACTTCATCATGAGGCCTATGCATGTCTTATAGGAAACTTTGAAATTGTTGTAGACCATGAGATTTTCAGACTTATAAGATAAAATATAATAGTTGGAATTTCAACAGTCTTAATGTACATTAGTGACTAATAGAAAAATCCATATTAATCTCATGCCAGATTGAATAATCCATATTTTTCAACCTACTTCTCTTCATTCATCCATCCGATGATTACAATTCTTAGCAAATGCTTAAATCATCACATGTTTTTTTCACCATTTTGCATATAGTTTTATGAACATATTGGACATTTCTCTTTTTTGCTTGTCTCTTTGTTATTTGAACAACACTCGGTTTTACATGATTCTCATCTTCCATCATTTTGATGCCAACAATCACCCCTTGAATATATTTTTTTTCAACACTTTGCTCTGCTCCATTTATTGAGGATGGAACACACATTTTATTGTGATTCATGGATTTTGTCATTGGCATATCAACACTAGTTAATCCATTAAATTATAGTGTTTTAACAATAATCCTTGTCTCATTTCTTGAGCATGAAACATATGCTTTACTATAATTTTTAGTTGCCATCATAGGTGTGTCAACAACTTGGGATTCATTTTCTTGTGTTAGAATGGTTTGCAATGCCTCATTTATAGAGGATGAAACACCCAAACTGTCATTGTTACTGTCATCAAGCATGATTTGGGTGCCATAAACTACTTCCCCTTGCATTTGTTTTGTTTGATCACTCCGGTTTGGCTCATTTCCTGAGAATCAGGGATATAGACAAAGTCAGGGACCAAGAAAAAGATGTACCTTTGAGCACAAATAAAATAGATTGACAAATACATAATGATATGTAATAAATTGAATGAACATAACACTCACTAGTGGAGGGAAAGACATGATGCTTTTTTTAGCACCATTTTTTTCTTGTGCTTTCCAAAGCGATGCGATTCACGATAAGCTTCCTCACCTTATTTGTTGATTGGCCTTGATCTTGGAAGATAGTTATTTAACTGTGAGGACATATTAATATTTAATGAACACACACATTATGGCTCCTCACACTATAAAATGAAAATTGAACTAGATACCATTTAAAATTAGGACAAACTTACTGTTGGTGGTGCAATCAATAATTTATTAGATTGTTTTACCCATGAGTCAAATAGTTGTTTCACTTGTTGACTAGTGAAACCAGGTAAATAGGATGCTAATTGTGTTGCAGTTTCCTCATTCAATGGATTTCTTGACTTCTCATATTCAACACAAAGTTGACTTCTAATATTTGAAGGAAACAATCTTCTTTGTCTAAAATTTTGGAAAGTACCTTATGATCTCATAACAACCTTGAAAAAATTTCCTCTCATCTCATTTACAAGACACATGCTATCATGTTCAAATGTTCCTCTATTCTCCTTAGCATCTCCTCTTCCTCCTTCTTGGTTGCTATTCAAATTTTTCATTTCTTTATGCTTACGCTCCATTACTTCATTCCTTAATCATCCCAAAGTATAAGGATGAATAGATCGAGTCATATCAAGATCATGTGCCCCTTGGACATGCATATGAGAAACCATCTCATCTCCTAAACAACAAGAACACAACCAAATCCACTCACTATAAAAGATGCCAATTCTACAATGACAATGGCTCAAAATTTTTATCATGAATGAAATGATATCACCATTCGAAATAGATAATAATATGATACTAATAAAATGAATTTACATACATTTTCTCATATGCATATGCATCGTCCCCTCTACACCCTTGTAGTTGCAACATGTGGAATTCTTTATAACACTTCCACATCTTCACCAACTTGTTATACTTCTCTTCATCTGGTAGGCCTTCAATAACCTAGAAACAATACATTAGCTTCAATGCATATGATTATATATTGAACTTTATGTTCAAAATGAATAATGCTGAGATCCATTCTATATTAGTCAAAAAAAGAATAACACCATCATTTATTATTATTCAAGGCCCACATAAAGAATAATTGATATGTTAACATAATTATTAAAATTCCTTTATGTCGAATGAGGATCTTGTCTGATGTTGATCCATCTGATTTCCCATAGTTAAGATCATTGTACTCTTGTCTTTTAAGATGGTATGGTTCTCCTGTCTTACATGGAACACTGGATTTCTCCATCTCCTCCCAAATTTTAACAAATGTTTTTGTCTCAATGCCCCTAGTTGGATGAACATTTTCATAATATTGTGCAATTATTTGAATTTTACGAAACATATTCAAAACAGTTCTAATCCCAGCATGGAAAGCACAATATACAAGCTTGGACATTGCACCGGGATTCAACTGTAATTGGTAGCACATGTTTCAGTGGGCATGAGTTAGTGCAATACTAAGAATCTTAATTTATAGTTAAGAAATAATTATGAAATTGTGTACATTTTCATTATTTGTTCTATCCATGGGATAGTTCTTCACAATATTCATCTTTGTACAAGATAAGTTTGGTTGAATGTTTAAAATACAGTCATTTAACTTTTCATCTCATCCTTTTCTTGGTTTGAAAGTTGGATTCAACTCCTGACATTTTATAACATAGTAAGATTAAGAAAGAAATGGCAATATATAAACATAAATTTCAAAACTTGTAATAAATGTACATAGCTTACCAAGAGAAAGTTTGTTGACATTGCATTAAATTCAAAAACACTTCGTATATTATCTCCTTCTTCAATTTTGATTTCATCTATAACCATGTGTATACTTTTTTTATGGCATGTGCACCAAAGACAAAAATTATTTCCCATTGGAGAAACACTATTGTTGCATACTAAACTACATATTTCCACTAGATCATGACACTCAAACAAATTATTTTTCACTTCCCTTCCATCTATCATCTTGATGCCATCTTGTGAAAGCTTGTTTAACTTTTCCATTAAGTTCTCATTTTCAGGATCGGCAGCATGTGCTAAAACTTTTTTATATTCTTCTTTTCCATCCCATTTTCTAAGGCTTACACAAGACATCAAGCCATTGCCTTCTAGTAGCTCAAATAATATCTCACATGCCTTCCCCCCTCGATCATAATGTACATGAGAATAAATACCAAGTTTGAAAGAAACTTCATTGACTATACTTCTTGACCTCTTTTCATAAGATTCAAGCATGAAGGAAGCATATGACTTTACTTCCTTGACTCGAACTCCATATGTGAAACCATCAGTTCTCTCCCAACCCATATCAATATCTTCAACTTCTTTGCTCTGATTTTTCATTTCTCTACAAACTGATGTTGCATTAACCCCCTTTAGTACACCATGAGAGTCAATCTACTTCAGACATTGGAAACTCTTATGAGTCATACTTGATTCAATAAATACTGAAGCCATGTTCTTAGGCATAAAATCCTTACGAATCTCCGCTGCAACAATTAATGGAATTTTATTAAGAATTCCATCTAGGTGTTCAATAACATCTTCAATTTTAGACTCTTCATTATAGGTTTTGTTGAAGAAGTACTCAATTCCAGCAATAATGTCATTTTCATCCATATCTTGGAGTAATTTTCCAAAAAACCATCTCCCAATTTATTTAAATATTCACTTCCCCTCTTTTTTTCTGTGGTTAAACCATCCTGGACGCTTCTTAAGACTCAATAAGGATGTCCTTAAGCGGTTTCCTTCTAATCTTCTTTGAGAATGTGTAGTTCCATTTGATGAACACCCTTCAGGTATTTCTGTTGCAGCCTCCAACTGTACAATTTTGGTTTCCTATAGTTTCATCTCTATCCACATGTTCATGAAATGCAGTTATTTCAATTGTTTCATGTCTTCCAGTTTCATCCAAGTTCTCAAGGGATCCATGCTCCAATTGTTTCCCATTGGGTTCTACACTTCCATTCCTTTCAATAGTAACTGAATTCAAACGTTCCCTAGCTTGAATAAATTACACTATAACATAGACATACCAACATTTTCTACAAACTCTTGTACTCATTTATGTAAATTCTATAATCTACAGTAAAATCCAAGCCATCCAAAACAACAATTGATAATATTTGCCAATTTTTCATGGTCAAAACTAAAAATGCACACCAATGCCAATAAAAGACACTCTAGGTATGAAATTTGGAAGTTGGCATATATACACATTTTTGAGCCTAATTATCCATGAATAAGTTATTCTAGTATTGTTGCAAAGCTATTATTCACACTTGTAAACCTTTTGACTAAATGCACAACAAAGGAAAACTATGCATGCTTGGAGAAACATTCTAAAGGGGAAAGTTTCAAGTAAAAAATTGGAAATATTAAACTGTTGAAAGGTGAGGGATAATTAAAAAAACACTCTTTTATTTTATTCATTGAATTTGATAAGGAAAATAGGCATGTGCGTGCATTTTATTGAAGCAAGTCAATTTTGGATAACTTCACTCAAATGCACGCCAATCTTGCATTACAAAGACAAATTCACTGATTCAAACCACAGTGCGTCTGTTCAGGCATAAAAACCCTAAATAAGATTTCAAATTTTAAATTTTAGACATAAAAACTTATGCTCTACATGGAAACTCCAAATTTATGTGTTTCCCGCATGGTAAAAATCAGGGTTGAGTCCCTCGAGGAAATGCACACATTGGCCTGCATTTCATGTTATATTGAATAAATTGCACTATAACATAGACATAACAACCTTTTCTACAAAACTCTTGTACTTATTTCTATAAATTGTATGATCTACAGTAAAATCCAAGTCATCCAAAACAACAATTGATAGTATTTGCCAATTTTTCATGGCCAGGACTAAAAATGCACACAATTGCCAATTGAAGTACACTCTAGGTATGAAATTTGGAAGATGGAATATATACACATTTCTGAGCCTAATTATCCATGAATACGTTATTCTAGTATTGTTGTAAAGCTATTATTCACACTTGTAAACTTTTTGACTAAATGCACACCAAAGGAAAACTATGTATGCTTGGAGAAACATTCCAAAGGGGAAAGTTTCAAGTAAAAAATTGGAAATATTAAACTTTTGAAAGGTGAAGAATAATAAAAAAACACTCTCCCATTTTATTCATTGAATTTGACAAAGAAATTAGGCATGTCCATGCATTTTACCGAAGCAAGTCAATTTTGGATTACTTCACTCAAATACACGCCCAACATGCATTACAAAACCAAATTCACTGATTCAAACCATAGCATATATGTCCATGCATAAAAAACCTAAATAAGCTTTCAAAGTTTAAATTTTAGACATAAAAATGTATGCTCTGCAAGGATACTCCAAATTTATGTGTTCTCCACATGGTAAAAATCAGGGTTGAGTCCCTCGAGGAAATGCACACATTGGCCTGCATTTCATGTTATATTGAATAAATTGCACTATAACATAGACATACCAACCTTTTCTATAAAATATTGGACTCATTTCCGTAAATTGTATGATCTACAATAAAATCGAAGTCATTCAAAACAACAATTGATAGTATTTGCCAATTTTTCATGGCTAGAACCATAAATGCACACCAATGCCAATCGAAGTACACTCTAGGTATGAAATTTGGAATTTGGCATATATACACATTAATGAGCCTAATTATCCATGAATAAGTTCTTCAAGTATTGTTGCAAATCTATTATTCACACTTGTAAACTTTTTGACTAAATGCACACACCAAAGGAAAACGATGCATGCTTGGAGAAAAATTCTTAAGGGGAAAGTTTCACATAAAAAAATGGAAATATTAAACTTCTAAAAGGTGAGGAATAATAAAAAAAAATACTCTCCTATTTTATTCATTGAATTTGACAAAGAAATCAGGCATGTGCATGCATTTTACTGAAGCAAGTCAATTTTGGATTGCTTCACTCAAATGCATGCCCGGGATGCATAACAAAGCCAAATTCACTAATTCAAATCACAGAGTGTTTGTTCAAACATAAAAAACCTAAATAATCTTTCAAAGTTTAAATTTTAGACATAAAAACTTATGCTTTGCAAGGAAACTCCAAATATATGTGTTTTCCACATGGTAAAAATCAGGGTTGAGTCCCTCGAGGAAACGCACACATTGGCCTGCATTTCATGTTATATTGAATAAATTGCACTATAACATAGACATACCAACCTTTTATACAAACTCTTGTACTCATTTCTGTAAATTATATGATCTACAGTAAAATCCAAGTCATCCAAAATAACAATTGATATTATTTGTCAAATTTGCATGGCTAGAACTAAAAATGCACACCAATGCCAATCGAAGTACACTCTAGGTATGAAATTTGGAATTTGGCATATATACACATTTATGAGCCTAATTATCCATGAATAAGTTCTTCTAATATTGTTTCAAGGCTATTATTCACACTTGTAAACTTTTTGACTAAATTCACACCAAAGGAAAACTATGTATGCTTGGAGAAACATTCTAAAGGGAAATGTTTCATGTAAAAAATTGGAAATATTAAAATTCTAAAAGGTGAGGAATAATAAAAATAACACTCTCTTATTTTTTTTTAATTTGACAAAGAAACCAGGCATGTGCATTCATTTTACTAAAGCAAGTCAATTTTGGTTTGCTTCACCCAAATGTACGCCCAACATGCATTATAAAGCCAAATTCATTGATTCAAACTACAGAGTGTCTGTTACGGCATACAAAAACCTAATTAGACTTGTATAGTTTTAATTTCAAACATAAAAACTATTTTTGTGAAATAATAATGCATCCAACATTTGAAATGGGAACAAAACAACTGTAAATGTTGGTTTCATATTCACAGGCATCATAGTTTCTCTAGTAAATATTGTATTTATAGAATTTTGGAATGACAGGGACAACTTAGAAAAGAGGTTGAATTGGATAGTTGTTTAGAAACCAGTCTCATGGCTCTGCAAGTTGTATCATTTGTATCTTTTTCATTATAATATAAATCATCATCGTTCCTTATAGAAATAAATAAATGAGAACATAACAGATATAATGCATTCATAGGTAGCCCCAAGAGTTAGCTCAATCGGTTGAGCACCCGTCGTTAGGCCTCTCGGTATAGAGGTCACGGGTTCAACTCTCATTGATGCCCTTGGGGTTAGGCATGAAGTGTGCCGAAGGTGTGAGGCCCCTTCGGGTGGGCCCGCCTAATTTATTTCCGTGGACGTAGCCCGTCGGTCAAGCCGACGCATGAACCACATTGAAAAAAAAAATGCATTCACAGGAAAAAAACAGAGATAATACAAAAATATAACCATATTGATACTCAATAAAGTTTTAAAAGGGGCCCAAGAGAATTTTTTATTATATTATGCTTTCATTACAGAGAGGAGGGCTAGTTTATAGTTGAATCAGTAACATCAAACAACCCCTTCAATCATTAACTATCTCTACTACCTATTGCATTCTATTTATAGACCTCAAGGGTCGAATTGACCATGTTACAAGTGGAATTAATTAGAGTGAAACTGAAATGTTGACTCACCCTCGAGCCAACCCATCCTTTGTTGTACTTTCCTAGATTCAAACGAGGATACCAACTACTTGGAACAAGGCTAACACGGAAGTGCAATACAGGG
The DNA here is from genome assembly GCA_001517045.1 of Pseudotsuga menziesii. Lineage (NCBI taxonomy): Eukaryota > Viridiplantae > Streptophyta > Pinopsida > Pinales > Pinaceae > Pseudotsuga > Pseudotsuga menziesii. The sequence continues at coordinate 164,057 of LPNX011029197.1, forward strand.
GGGAAAAAAGGGCTGAAGTGGACATGTATAAACACCAGGGGTAGAAAGGGAGTGGAAGAGGAATCTCCATTTCAATTATCCGGCTGGGAGATGCGAGCATAGAAGAATTATAACGGTGATACACATTGCATTAGAGGTCTCAAAAAAGAAAAGGGAAATGCCAATGAAACAATAAAATGATAAGGAAGAGAGAAATGTTGAGACAAAAATGGCTCAGCAGAAAACAAGATGCAATACCCATCTGTTATGGACAAATTAAAAGCTGAAATTGAAGAAATCAATCCTACTATGCCACTAAGAGGGAATGCTCGGGTTGTTGAATAGGGATAGGGTGTTGACTCGGTGCAGGAAAGACTTCACTGATTGATGGAAAATGACTACAAAATTAGTTCATAAAAACGATAAGATGGAAAGTAACTTCCAGTGAAAGCCATCGAACCCGAATGAGACTGACTTCAATTCTTTCCATTTCTACCCATTTCACTCATACTATTAGTGAACTCAAATTTGTGTACATTTGCGGCCATACTGGACAAAAATTAACGAACATAGAGAATGCAGTAAATACATATCCTACTGATAACAGTGACCCCTATTTATCAATCTTCCTTAAGAAGCAGTATGATTGGTAATTGACTGCAGCTGCTTGGAAGGAATCCATGGGGTTAGGCCAAATATAGATATGTGTACTATGTTGGCCCTTCGAATAATTGAAAGGTGGGAAAAATGGTTAATCATGAAAAAATGTTGAGTTCACGTCTGGGTGATGCAATCATTCTCAATGCTGTCAGAATCTGACTCGATTCAAATTCATCGAATCATAGAATTTGATGTTCTGTAGAACATTTTTTCCTTTTTTAGTGACATATTTGAAACTCAATTAGTTCAGGATGTGTATGATAGGTTGAGGTATGGGAAAACAAAAACCACCATTTAGAATTTTAGAATATTAGATGACTAGAAAAATTGTAAATTATTTTCATAGTTATATTGGCCCCTTATAGACTGTCAGAAAATGATATTCATAAATTACTGCAATCCATAATGGGAATTTCTTCCATGGCTTACATTCCCTGCCTTAAGCACACTGTCAATTTGTAACCATCAGAAGATTGAGAAGTACTTTTCCAACCGGAACAAAATCCAGAAGACTTGATTCTTTAAAATGAGGTAACTTTAGTTAAACTGAATATAGAGAAAGTACCTAGTGTATCTTCAATGGCAAACTGCAGTATAATTTTCTTAACTATGGAAGACTACAGTATATTTTTCTTAACAATGGCAGACTGCAGTATTTTTTTTAACAAAGATAGGCTAATGAGTTGTTTAAGTAACTCTCTCAATTCCATCAATTGAATTTTTTGATGTTACACACCAAATTAAAGATCATATTGAACAGCTTGATTCACAAATTTAAAATCCTTTCCTACTAAATGACCACCTGCATCTTAAATACATAGAAATTAAAAAAATATGTAGAAATAAAAAATAATTATAATTGCAGGCTTAATAATGTTCCAGACGGTGTTTATTACATGCGATGTAGAATCTCAAAATTTGTAACCTTCTCTAACCCACCTTCGGTTAGAAATTTTGGTGACTAACTCATGTTCAATCTTCGTGTGACCCATCTTCTTGCTCGGAAACTGACTGGATATCTAATTTTCTAGATGAACATTTTTCTGATTTCTACTTTTTTAGCCACGTTATTTTTATTTAGTTGACTCATCCACCATATTTCCAATAAAAAATAATATTTGTTGGGCCATGCGCAGAATTCTAACCAATAAAAAAAATCATCTTTGATAAGTAAAAGCATATTTGGCCATTGTTCTTAATAAAATATGATACATGATAGAGTTAGATAAAATGTTATGTACATCACCCTTATATAGACACCCAACTTTGACAGTTGCACATTCTAGAGGTACATCTTGCATGGGTAGAATCCTTTGGCTAAACCAAAGGATTCAAAGAAATGGCCCTAGGACTTCTGTGGAAACCCAACGTATTCTGGCATAGAGTTGGAAGTGTCTTGTATTTAACTATCATAACCTTTTATTGAAAACACTAACTCAATATGTTACAGATTTAGTTGTCAAATTGGAATATACAGAGAAAGTACGAATCAGGGGCAACTCAATTAGGCCCATTTCCAATTCATCCCAAATGGAATCTAGGGATCACTATTTCATATTCTATCACTTGGTATGGGTCCAATTTCGTCTTAAATTTCTGCAACAACTTATAGATCGTTATTTGGATGTACAAAGAATATTGTTATTTGGATGTACAAAGCTAAGTTATTGCAGCCAAAAATGAAAAGTAGTCAGATTTTCTAGTGAATTGAGCATAGGAGGGAAAATACATTGAAGAGAGACATAGAATCACATAATAGAAAGAACACTTTATTTTATTAATATGCAGAGGACTTAATTTACATAATATCTATGTAAATTTTCATAGAGGCGACATACTCCACCAACAACATCACTACTACCAAAAACATGGCAAAAACAACATTGAAGTTGGATGCTGGCTAATGCAAAAATGCCAACATTAATAACTGGAATGGAAATACATAGGAACAATAATAAAATATCTATTGAAGCACTATGAAAGAGACCGGATTCCTCCTTCCTTTATCACTAGCTGCAAATCAACTGGATACTGTAAAGAGGGACACATCTCCCAATTGTTTGCAAGGGGAACATCACCCAAGCAAAGAAAAGCTCAGAGCTCTTCAAGAAAAATGAACAGAATGGTCAAAATTTTCCCAAAGGAGGTTCTCATACTCATTCTATGAACTTATCTTCGATTTTTCCTCCTAGATTTTTCTCATGAAAATATTAATATAATAATAATTAATATTATTTCCATGAGAGAATAGAAGTTAGACCCTCTTTCTAATTCAAAATTAGGAAAAGATTTCCTAGATTCCTACTACAGTCCTTGGATGAATTTTGACCTTGAAGCTTTCTTGGTTGTTTTTAATCCTTCTTGAGCCTTTTGCAAAAAACTCTACCTTTCTGCATTTGAGTTGCTTTCATGCTTTATGTTGCTTGGCTTATTTTAGCTAGTGTTTTTCTGATTTTTGGTGCTTTTACAAAATCCCTTGAAGGGAACAACTCATATGGGATTATTTATCCATATGTGCAACCTCTTGAGCCACCTTAGAGCATGTTCAACTCATAAAACAAAAGTTAGATGACTAAATATTCAAATATTGTGGGCCTACACTACCCTTTCATGGTCTAAATTAACTATAGGATAAAATTTAATTCCTTGCTTCAATAATTAATTTCCACTCCAACCCATGGGAATCTAATGGGCATAGTGGCGAAACATAGGGCTACTAGAATGGGGACATTACATACAGTAAGGGTCATGAGTGCAGTGAGAAGAAATTATTCTACATGGATTGTGAAGATAAAGAAGATCAAGAACTAGAACTGAAGTGAACATGATGGTTCACTTCCTAAAATCATTCATGAATGCAACATAAAGGAATCCCATGTGTGTATGTGTGTGCACGTGCACGTGTGTGTGTGTGGGTGGGTGTGCCTACGTATGTGTGTGGGTGGGTGGGTGCGTGTGAAGCGAATATTTATTCACTTCACACAATAAATATTACCAGAACACCTGGAATATTCGATAAGCCATTAATATGACAAATATATATTAATAAATTAATAGATAAGTGATAAGTTACAATTGAGGGTCCGCTATTTATATTTTGGCGGAATACCCTTTTATTAAGAGTCATGTCTTTTCGTAAAGACATTATTAATTATTATATATATATATATATATATATATATATATATGTTGATGTTTATTATTATTATTATTATTGTTTGTTGTTATTATTTAAGTTTGTTACATTTCCTTCCCCTTAAGAGAATCTTTGTCCTCAAAGCTTCATTGACAACAACGTCTGATTTGCTTGAACTGTCATCTCTGGATCCTTTGCAACACTTGATGAGATAAGACGATATGAGTTATGGATTCCCCGGGAGAATTGCCGCATCGTATCTTTTGTGGTCCATCCCACATCTATTTTGATTGGACCTCTAAGATTGTTTTGGGAAACATGTTGCCTCAATTGTTGCTTAGTATGTCGAGTTGTTTGCTTGTCAATGTAACTCTTTTGTGAATCCTCATTTTGACCCTGTCATTGGTCAAAATGACGATTATGATTGGGATGTATGTAAGGCGTATTTGTTGTTTGTCTTTCTTCCTTTTTAACTGCAGCGAGGACTGCCTTCACTTCCTCTATTTGACTTTGTTTTTCGGAGAGTCTGGATGCTTCTCTCTAGATTTGCACTATTTTGTTCTCCAATAGATTGTTTTTACTCTGAATCTTTTCGAACGTTTCATCTTGCGACCTTTTGTCCTCTTTTAACTTCTCGATTTCTTTCTCTAGTTCTTGATTAAGATTTAGAAGGCATTGATTTTCTTCTTGTTTTCCCGGGACTTTTCCTTCGATGTATTCATTCGAGTTGTCTGCCTTCTTTGTACTCTTTAAATTCTTGATCTTCGTAACTAATAATTTATTATGATTTCTTAATTAGTATATTTCTTCAGTTTTATTTATTAATGTGTTATAGACTTTTGTAATTTCCAACTTGTGCGCTTTTTTTGAGTCTTCCTCTTTTTGTTGGAGTTCCTCAATATGTTGCTGAAGGCAGCAATTCTTTGCTTCTTCGCATCTTACTTTTGTCTAAATTTGCGTGATTTTGTCATCTTTATCCTTGATGATTTTGTTTAATCATTTTATTTCTTCGTTATTCTCGACTGCATCTTTCATGATTTTTTGGTTTTGTAGATTCTGATTGGTATATTTTTTACTCATTAATTCCTTAGAAATATCCAGCTTCGGCATGTCAAATACTTTGTGAATTGCTTCTTGTAGATGGGACTGCAATTCTAATTTAGACTTTGCCATAATTCCTGACTTCTGGTGTTCTTTGATGATAGTTGGTTTTCCTTTTGACTGACTTCTTGTCTTCTTCGATTTTGTCTTGTTTTTCTTTACTTTTGTAATTTAATAATTGTACTTAATACAATTATTAAGTAATTATTATAATAATAATAATAATAATATTTTTTTTAAGGTTGATAAGTACTTCTTGTAGATTGGGTGGTTGGGAGGAATGATTGTTACCTTCCCCACTTAAGTTTAATTCTCACTTGCTTCTTAGTAGCAATTATTATGTACTTTTAGATTTTTATTTCCCTTAAGTTTGTTAAATTCTAGTAGATTGGGTGGTTGGCAGGAATGAGTGTTACCTTCCCCACCTAAGTTCAAATCTCACTTGCTCTTTACTAGTAATAATTATGCACTTTTATATTCAAACCCAAACCCACTTTAAGAAACCACGTGTGGTTTCACTTTTACCCTTTTTTTTTGTTTTACTTTTATCTTTTCTTTTTTAACTTATTTTTTCTTTGCTTTTTTTTTGTATTTTGTTTCTCTTTTTTTTTCTTTTGACTTTCTTTTCATTTTTTACTTGGTCAAATACCATAAATTTAGGGACTCCCTAGGATTATGATTAAAAATCACAATATGGACAAAGGCATGGATGACAAACTAGCTTTGATACCAAAAGAAGCGAATATTTATTCACTTCACACAATCAATATTACCAGAACACCTGGAATATTCGATAAGCCATTAATATGACAAATATATATTAATAAATTGATAGATAAGTGATAAGTTACAATTGAGGGCCTGCTATTTATATTTTGACAAAATACCCTTTCATTAAGAGTCATGTCTTTTCGTAAAGACATTATTAATTATTATTATTATTATTATTATAT
>LPNX011029197.1:170084-254066 GCA_001517045.1 Pseudotsuga menziesii
TCATGTCCTTGGAAATGGACATGACTTATCATTGATACGCATTAATGATTGCATTACATAATAAGTGTCATATGACTACAATTACATGATTGTTATTTATTACATAATAATTAGTACATTGTAACCCTGGTATTAACATACCTTGGGTATATTAGAAGTGTCCCCACTAAAAATTATTTGTCCTCAAAGCATAGGTAGAAAAAATGCCTTGATTACATGAACCATCTTCTTGTGATCAGTTTTTATTTGATAAGGTTGAAGATATGAGGCAATAATATGTATGAACACTAGAACAATACTACCACATCAAAAAATTAACAATTTTTCCTAGGTGGAATATTTATTGAACTCTCTCATGAAAATATTATGGATTTGATCATCTTTGTTGTTGACTTCGAGTTGTATTGATCTTTAAATGCTTTGATATATGAGAAGAACATTGACTCTATTCAGGTACCTTTATTAGTATATGGATTTTTGTGAGTTATGACTTCTATGATTGGGTGTTGATATGGAACCCTAATAATTTGATCCTTCTTAATGTGTTAATAATTTACTTGTTTTGGCATGTTGGGATGTGATATTTTCATATTCATTCATGCATCATTTGCTTCACCAATGATTGATGGAACGACAATAATCATTGCATTTGTAGATGTTGTTTTGTCATTAAATTATTTCTTAAACATATTTTCTAGATTCTCTTTCATTGAGAAAGCTTTGTTAGTAATGTCACTATTATTTTTAGTTTAAATCAATTTCCATTGACGAACCTTTATCTATAGTATGAACTCAAACAAACATCTTTGATTCACTCAACTTCCATGGATGTCTCTTTCTCTACTTTCAAGGTTGATATATCTTTACATTTAATTTTTTTACTTTCCTAAGTAGGATTTGACTATGATTATTTAATGGTTAATTTCCTTGTCTTTATTTAACAATATTTTGTCTAATGTCAACTTTTTCCTTGAGATCATGTTTCTCCAAAAGTTTGCAATCACACTAAATTATGATTTTTCTTGTAAGTCACAATTCTTTTTATATAATGCTTGAAATTGTTTTTGAGGTCTTATATCTTGTTAATGTGCTCTTCTAATTTACATTGTAGGATATTCACTTCATTTACGAGAGATTTGTTTTGTTCGCACAATTTATTTACTAAGGAGTTTTGTTCTTTTTCAAAGTTCATCTAAGTCTTCATAATTTTGTTGTAGTGATTCATCGTCACATTAGATTGCAACATTATACATATGGTATATATATTATAATGAGGGAACTTTTGTGCATGACTTCATTATGAAATCTCGTAATATTATCTTCTTTTCTTCATAAGAGATTATCAAAGTTTTATTTTTATGTTTAGAAAGAATGAATGCCCCCATTGTTTCCATCTACTTAGAAGCAAGAATTATGTCCACCTTATTAAGATATATATTTGCAACATTGAATTGGGATACAAATTTATAATCATAATTAATAGTTGTAAGTCCTTAGTTTTAAATTTTTCCTTTCCATTAAAGTTTTTCTTTATAAATATACTTAACTTTGGAATTAAGAAAATTGGTTCACTAAGTTGATATCAATATATTTTTCTTGATTATGGGCATGGATAATTTTAGGGGCTATATATAGCCCATGGGCTATATTAATGGGGTTACAAAAATTTAGTGGGCTATTTTCTTATATGGAAAGGGGTTTTCCAACTAAAATATATTCGTCCAATATTTATTAGAAAAAAAATTCCAAAATGAATATCCTCTCATATATTGATGAGGAAAATGAAAAAAAATATTTTCGCCATAGCGAAATATCCCTCCAATCTATTTTTTGCCCCCAATTTCTAGAGAAAATCTAGTGAAGTCACTCTTTCTCCCCTAATTTTCAGTAATGTAGGCTCCCCAGGGTTATTTCACCCTCCATTTTCCTTGTAATTTAGGCATATGGTTACATTCACCTGTATTTTTAGTCAATTTCAGGTGATACCTTCTTTCAGCACTTGACTTCCAGTATTGGAGGGAAAATTAGGGACTTTTTTTTTCTATATAAAAGCTACAATGATTCATGGTTCACCCACATCAGATTGTGCTTACAAGGTGAAGGTTCCAGGTTGATGTGATTCCACTTTTCATTCTTAGTTTTCTCGACATTTTAATCTTTGCATAACATCTCCATTGTCGAAATCTCAAGTCTTGAAGGGGAATGCCACACATGCAATTTATCAGAGAATACAAACTCACATCACGCTTTCATCCAATAACTAACATCATATGTTTTTTATCCATGGTTACAATAGCTTATTATATTGTAATTTTACCTTTAATCGTTATTTTTATGATGGATGGTTTTTGGGTCCTATTGAATTATAGGGCACTCTTAATTCTTAGGGCTCATTCGGCATTATTAGGGTTTTATTCTATCATGGGAGTATTGGTTTTGTGAAATCGTTATAAAGATCAAAAGATATGATTTATTTTATGCCTTATCATGTTTAAACTATCGACAGACATTTATATGTTGTTAGTGTATGCTACTCTTGATGGAGAGACACCACATGGTTTTTATATATTCAAACTAAATTTACCCAAGTTGTTTAAATGTGATTTTATTAGGATCTTGCTCTAAAATTATTATTGGATCTAAGGCGTTAATGAGAGTTTATATGTTCATATTTTATGTTTGTTATTGTTGATGTTTGAGATGTTTGTAATATAAATGAATGCACACTTATTATAATGGTGGGGCTACAATGGAATGGTCATTATTTTGCTTGTCTTTTTGTAGAGTTGTCCAAAGCGTACTGGTAGATTTTTTTATTCATATTGCAAAGTTCGTTAATTTTATTTATGACCTGAATTTGTTGGGTTCAGTAGTTGTTTTACGGTATTTTTTTTCTTCATAAGGGTCATTCAGAAGTAAAATGTATTTTGGCTAGTTGTTTTGATGTGTAATTTCTATCATTGTCTAGAAATAGATCTAGTTATGTATGATAAATATATGATTTAGTTGGAACATGATACTTCATTTCCATCATGATTGTATATAATATGTCCGGGGCATGTTTGACCTGGGATGTAGACATTATTCTATTTGATATCTAGTATTTTTCATTCAATGAGGGTGATAAAACAATTTTACCACATTTTGCATGCTTTCAAAATTTTCAAGAACATGGATGCAAACACCTCCTTAGTTTATCTAAGAAAAAGTAGTCTTTAACAGAGATTCTAATGATATGTGTGATGATGCATTAATGTGCTTTCTATTCTTATTAGTGTATGTTCTTATTTCTAATAACCATTGCAACTTTCTATCTAATTCTAAAAGTTCTAAATCAAATGACAATTCACATTTTTATTATCAACAAAAGAAAGAGAAAAGTGGCATTTGTATCTATAAATAGATAAGCAGGTTATTTTTTTCTTAAAGGGTAGCTTAAAAATGAGAGATTTGGAAAATAAGCTAATTGGGAATTCATACACTATATGAAGGTTGTGGGTCTCGATAATACTCCATGTTGTAATAATGGTTCATGGGTGCCATAATCACTCCACAATGTAAAGTCTTCAATTCTATCAGTTTGTCGGTATGTCAAGGTTTGGTTCCTCGCATGTTCGTTGGACCATTAAGGGACGAGATAAAACGTGGAGTCCCCACTTTCCATGAATCTAGTTAATGTAGTTGTGTTTCACCAACACCTCCAGTTGTGAGTAACCCAAAACTACTTGTGAAATTTATAAATAAATCTCTCCTCTCCTCATTCATGCATTTTTTCATTTGAGGGTCCACGAGTTGAGAGATTCAAGCCTTTATATATTCTCTTCTATTGTACTACCTTAGTAATATACATAATCAAAAGTTGAGCCTTCCTAGCAAAAGATTCACTAAGTTGAAATTACACTATTTTATATAATTTGATGAAATATTTGCCGAGTTTTACAATATTTTATAATTCGGTGAAATATTCGTCAAGATTTTACAATATCTTATAGTTTAATGAAAGATTCGCCAAGATTTTACAAGATTCTATAATAAAATGAAAAAATAGCCAAAAAATTATATATACATATTATATTATTAATAAAATAGCCTTCAATTTTTCCATATATTAGGAGATTCGCCCATTTATTATACATATAAATTTCGGGTGTGTTCTTAAAATCATCCCTTATTACAGGAACAAATATCAATGATAATATTTTTTCTTTGAATAGTCCTTTTGAATTTTAGTAATTCAAAGCCTCAAATTGAACTATCAAACCTTCCTTATCTTTATTAAAATCCATTTTCTTCCCTTTCTTACTTGGAAATTTCAATATTATAAAAATACCTTATAACTTATGCACAAAAATATATANTTATATCATTTTAAATTGAAAATATATAACGAACTACTAGAAAAAAATACATAAATTTTTGTGACTTGATACTCTAAAGAAATTGGAAACATAATTTTTAAGTATTTTTTCTTATCATATATGTGGCAAATCACTTTACTTATGTCAAACATCGAATTTTTTATTTTTATTTTGAGTCATTTTGTATCACTCCTAAAAAATTTAAGATAAAAAAATATATCAAAAGAAAAAGACAACAATGTTGGTTGATTTTAGTAGTATTCATAACTTCATTATTACAAGTAAGTAATTACTTAATTTATTTATATATTTAACATCAGTGTAATGATTGTAAATGTGATACTATAGATTGTTTAGAAATATAACATAATATTAAGCTTATTATATGATATTATTTATTAGATAAATCAATGATTCAATCCAAATGAATGATGTTAATGTTGTATATTGAGTCTAATGGTTACAATCATTACTAAACATCCCTTGTGAAAAATGGACACCATAATGTAATTGCAATTCGTTTATTTCTAAATTTTTTCAATATCTCTTCGTATAATTGACAAGTTTCATCTAAATCATTACATTGAAGATCTCCTAAAAATTGACTCATTCTTTGAAGAGTGAGACATTAGGTTATACACAATTTCCTCTCCTTTTTTAGAAATTTACGTGTTGTTGCTTCGATATGCATCTTGTAATGTTTATAACAATTATAAATTGACAAGTTTCATCACGATCATTGCATGAACATCTCAATCATTACATTGAAAATCCTCTTAACTTGGAGTCATATTTTTGAAGTGTGAGACATTGGGTTCCATCAGGGTTGGAATTTCATTTCATTTTATCCTTCAAACTAAATATTTTTGACGTTTTGAGCTTTTATCTCTCCAGACACATAATGTTTCATTAAAAGAGTTATCCTCCAATTAAGAAAGTAGAATTCTTTCATCAATAAATTTTTATTAAAGAATTTAAGCAATGAAGAAATTAGTTTTTATTATATACTTAACAAAAATCTAACAAAATTACTTACCAAAAGTAACACAAACCAATAATTGATAGTCATCAATAGTATGCAATGTACACCCACCACCATCCATATTACCTGCAAATTTTAGAGTTTGAGAACATGTTTCAAAGTTCAGCCTCTCGAAAAACTAGTAAAAAAAATTAATGATAGCTTATAAAAATCACTAAACGTCAAAAATACTTTTTGGAAAATTTTTTGCCATTTTATTTAAGATTCTCCCAAAATATTTAAAAAAAAATATCCCATAACATATAAAACATCCTCAAATTCCAACACTGGATCCACATTCATCTTAGTTTGTCACACTTTCTAAGATTTAATGACCTCTGTTATCTTTCATAAAATGGAGTCTCCTACCATCGTTACATTGAAGATCCCCCAAAAGATGGACTATTTCTTTGACCTCTCTTTTTTCAAAGTTTTACCTTGGTGTTACCTCGATATATATACATTTTGTAAATATTGCCATGCTCGCTAGGATCTAATGACCTATATTATCCTTCATAAAAAGGAGTCTCCCACCATCGTTTGTATGATGTAAGTAGTAGTTCAATTGAATACTTCAACGAAAAGTCAAACAAGACAATCTACACACTAAGATACGTGGCCTTATGTTAGGTTGGGCATTGGAGCAAAATCACATGGAAACCTGCAAAAGCAGGCAGGTCATACTCATAGATCTCTTTTAATGCTCACCCACTTTATAATAATGGTCATTTCATTTCAATCACCAACAATCTAGGTACGTCTACGTGCAGACATACGGCGTTTCTTTTACGTTTGGTGAAAGAAATAGGTGGCATTAGGTTGTTGGATTTATATATAATAAGTGCCAATTGAGCTGTGCTGTGTGTTTTTTACACATGGGAGTCGGGACCCGGTGGCTGCCATGAAATAATGAGGCAGTACTATGCATGTGCTTTCGTGTTGATGTATCAAATTCTTGTTTCTGTATCGAACAACAACTTTTCAAAAATATATTTAATTGTATGTAATATTTATTTTAATATATGTTTTACAAACAGTAAAGAGATAAAAGCTTTTGTTATCGACAAGTTTCACAAGCAAATTTGAAGCAAAGGAATGGCGAGAAATAAAAAGGTACTATATTGAAAAGTTTAATCCTACCTACAACCATCATCAAACAGTACATGTTCTACAAACAGTAAAGAGATAAAGGCCTTTGTTATAGACAAGTTCCACAAGCAAATTTGGGGCAAAGGATGGGGAGAAAGAAAAAATACTATATTGAAGAGTTTAATCCCACCTACAACCATCATCAAAAAGATTATACAGGGGCTAATATATCATGGGGGTCAAAATGCTTATTGCTCAACTAAGAACTAGTTCCCACCAACTGCGTTGTAAAACTGGACACCGGAAAAGACCAAAGGAAGCTTGGGAAAAAAGAGTGTGTACTTTTTGCACCTCCCGAAAAGTGGAAACAGAAAAACATTTCATTTTAGAGTGCGAGGCCTTCAAGGACAGCAGAGACAATTATGTGAATATCTTGACAACTAGTTCTTGGGTTGCTTTATTTAATGAAAAGACCGTGGTGAAATTGGGGGAGCTCATCATCAAGCTGAACAGGAAAAGGGTGGAAATGCAAAATCAGCAAGCAAGTCAATCTGTCCCATAGGCTATTTTTAGCCTAGCGGACGTTAAAATAATTTCTTCTTCTTCTATCTAACAGTATGTAAGTCGCATATACTAATAACGTGTGACTTAGCATTAGGTATTTTTATTTCACCTTTTCTAAGGGTTGTTGACCTCACAATTTTATTACAATTTTTTTATTATTCAACATTGGGATGGAATTGGCGTCAGCTTAAGTTCAATTTAGCTGAAAGAAAAAAATATGTTTACAGTTCAGTTGACTGATCAATCTTAATTCTAAATTTATAATGTATCAAAAAAATTAAATTTATGAAAAATATAAGTCTCTGATATTCAATCTTAATTTTAAATTTATCATATGTGAATAAAATCAAATTTATCTAAATACAAGTTATCTTTAACTCTCTTAATAGATCCAGACCAAAAAAATCAATTTATCTAAATACATGTTATCTTTATTCTCTTAACAGATTCAGACAAATCCAGATTGAAATAACAAAAATGTTGAATAAAATAAATTGTCTGCCAACGGCCAACCCAGTAAAAGCCTGCAAGTGCCCACCTCTTTTGTGCTTGATCCTTGAGAGAGTACGTAGTGTTTTTTAGCTTAATGTGAGTGGGACCATTCCGTGTTTGTTTTGTTGGTTAGTGGTGTAAATAATTCTCACACTCACGATGGGACATCATTGCCAATTTGCCACCACTCTATGCTGGACTTTATACCAGGTTAGAAAAACCCAATTACTTCTTTTGGAATATTTTGCTTTGGCTTTTACATCAAGTCCCCAGGGTAATCTTCCTTGGCTTTTACGTTACCTCAGGTCCTCAAGAGAGCTAAGCACAGAGTTAACATGGCTTTTCAAAAGTATATTGGTTCAGGTTTTGCGTATGATTTGATATTTAACTTTATAAAAAACTTCAATGCCGAGTCCAACATTCACTTGAGTACTGTCAACCGTGCACACAATGCCGTGGTGTAGTTCACAAAGACAAGGAAGAATGATATTGTAAATGTCAAATTCACACAATTTAGAATTTTAATTGCAATAAAAATTAAATAATATAATTAGTCGAAATGCATTAATATTTAATTTTTTTTAATTAATGGAAAAATAAAATTAGTGTTTAAATTTTTTTTTTAATTAATTAGCGGTGCACCCTCCCTTTCCACGTCGAGATGACCCCATGTATGTGTCCACGTGACATATGACATTGTCGCCTTAAACGCTACCACGTGTGAGATAGGTGCTTGCATTGAATGCCAACTCTCTTGCCTCGACTTACGCCACCTTTTGGCTATTTTCGAATCTCTCGGACCTTCTCAACCTCCAATGCAAATCTGAGTGGGTTCGATGGGTGAGTGTCCACAACCCCAGTTGTGGCTCACCCTTACCCCTAAGCCCACATGCTCGAAACCTGCAACTCATTCATATCTCCTCTAAATCGTGTTGATCTAGTTTTGTAGGTAGTTGGCTAATCTCTAGACCATTTCCAGGCAAGTTTGGTCGGAATCTGGCAACACGATTTGTTGTTGAAAATGATATTTTCAGTGTTAAAATTGCAATTTTTATTGCAGAAATGGATTCAGGACCCTCGATTACCCCTGGGTCACCTAGATTATGCAATTCCAATAACTAAAAACTACCCTTTGAAAATTTTCTGCCGAATTTTGGCCAGAAAAATTGCCAGATTTTAGGTGCAAATGGTCTAGAGTTTAGCTTACTGCGTTTTGTAGTGGCAACCTCGTTGTGGTTTATCTACACGTGCTCTTAGTCGTGATGCAAGCTTCGGTGTTGGTCTGTGTGTGCCATTGTGGTGTTGTGGTCGTAAGGGTTGGTTTCAACACTCCTCTGATGGACAATCAATGATGGTGGCCAATAAGACAACACTTATGTAGGTGATAACCCTTCTTTGCCTCTACCTCTTTGTATTATTTTATGGTTTGAATGGCTTTGTCATGCCATTGATGGTTTATAATGCATGTAAGTTGTAGGTTGGCTGGAGTGCAGGGTTCTATGCAGTCATCAGTATCACGGAGTATGCGATGGAGTCTTCAACCTTCGGTAGGGCTCTGTTCCTACTAGCTTCATATGCTTGTGTTGTAAACACACCCATTTTTTAACCTTTGTGTTGTCATTGATGTCAAAGGATGAAGCAACATGGTTTGATCAACAAGATTGATAAAGATGTCAAAGAATGAACATCGTTGAACTTTCGTGTTGTCATTGATGTCAAAGAATAAAGCAACAAGCTTGATGAAGGCTTGGTGACAAAAGAGAAGGATGTCAAAAGATGAACCAACAAGCTTGATGAAGGAATATGAGTTTGATGTCAAAAATAAGAGATGGATAGCTTGAAGCTATAAGAAATAAAAGTGTATGAATCCATCAAGCAAAGTCGCTCTATGTTCAAAGCTAGTTTAAAGAAATACATAGAAAAGAAATGTGGAAGGTCAAGAAGTGCGCAAATCCCACTATGGCATTGGACATGTTGATTTAGGAGGATCTTCCATGATTGATCAATAAATAAGTTTTCAAACAGCAAAATAAAGATTACCAGGGTAAAGAGCTCGTCAACATCTTTCTGTCAACACTCATTTCACGCGAAACGGCCTCCGGATGCAAAAGGTTAACAATGTTTGAAATTTCAGCACAAAGGTTCAAAAATGGCAAAAAAAATGGGTATATGGGAAAAAATGTTAATGGTTTATTAAAAAGTTGGTTGGAGTCGATCGGGATCAAACCCAAGCCATCCATATAGCCCAAAGTCTTCATGGAGTTCCCCTAGCCAAGCTCCCGCTTGTGGTCCTTGTAAACCATAGGGTTGAACTTTTATTTAAAGTTGATGCAATTTTAAACCGAGAACCCCTAGAACTTTAGGTTATATTATAAGCCAACACGGAGGCTTGGATTTCCAAGTCATAACCATATCCAACCACATTGCCATGAAACCATATCCAACAACATTGCCAAACTATATCATATATGTTGCCAAACGTTACTACAAGAGCTATGCCATCAAAACCATATGATATATCATATCCATCTAGCTATGCACCATTCAATGTGTTAATCAGAAGTGGGTGGTAAGGGAGAGGTCCTCGGGTTTGATCATGGAACCTTTTCCTTAATACACCAACGGTTTAACTATTGGGCCACGACCCATCCATTAAGTAAGCCACGTCATTTTTTGTGTAAAATTTTGAAGCGAACTTTGAACCTAAAAATGGGTGCGTGACCTTCCAAACGCACGCCTAAAACCTTATAAATTGCTCGTTGGAGCCACAAAATAGGGAAGTTTGGCGTCATTTCTATGCACAGATATCGAGGTGAAAAGTATAGACATTTATGTGCACAGTTCTCGAGGTGGTAAAAGTACAAACCGTATAGATCTGTATAGCTCAGGTAGGGGTTATCTTGTTTTGTGTGCCAAACGAGGCCTCATGAAAACCTGGTCGAGTTTATACTCACTTTTCTCGATATTTCGAGAGGATCGCAGTGGTACTGTCTATTTTTTCTGATGACAGACATAAAACAGAAGTGGTTCCAGAAACCCACTATTGTAAGCTTTAAAGACTTAATAAGATCATCCTTCCCATTGGAAGTGGCCCGGAGACGTAGCCCAAGAGGGGTGAACTTCGTTATCAACTCTTGTCTATCAATTTCATGGTGTCCTTTCTGTTTATTTACTTATGTGTGGATATTTAAGCATTTAAATTTTAGTTTTTAAAGCATGTTTATGAGTATTTAACATATAAATTTCACATGCAAATTTTGGTTAAAAAAGATCCTAAAATTTCAAATCACATGTGTATGCAAATACCACCAAGACGATGGGCGTTAGTGTGCAAAACTGATCCATATGGATATAGGTGGCCACCCACCTATTCCACTGGCTCAAAACAATTTTTCATTTTGACAATTTTCCAGTAATTTTCTCCTTTTTTCGGGACCTAAACTTTCAAGGTCGTTTTCAGGCCCTAAACGATGTTTTTTGGGCCCGCAACAACCCAGAAAAAATATTTTACTTTGTTATGGGTTTGATCCTCTATTGTACTCCTGGGGTCATTTTTTTGGGTGCTCGATAGTCTACTTTGTTATGGGTCCGATCCACTATTATAATCCTCGGATAGATCTTTCCAATGTACTATTGAGCACCCTAAACATAGATTGTATGCAAAATTTATGACCCTAGGAAATTAGTTGTTCAACTAACCACCTTGGGGCCGCAAAATTTATGATGATTCATCTTCTAGGGTTAGGTTTTTGGGATGTTTAGGTTTCTTTCCCTCATACTTATGATAAATAGGCTCTTTCAGCATCCTTTTGTATTCAACTTGTCACGAATGAGTGTAGCCACAACATCTCATCTTAGAGACATAACTACCACCATTCTAGTTGTTTTTGTTTGATAGTCTGTTATGTTTCATTCATGAATCTGACTTTACTATACCAATGTATTTATTTCCATATATCTGTGTATGTGAATATATATGCTCTTTCATTTCGTTCTCACATAAATCCGAATAAAAATCCCTACACAGTTGAATCATAAAAGGATGCACACCATTGCAATATAAAATATGATGGTTAGCTTGACCAAGAAGCAAGCAAGTTGGGGTGTCATTAGTTAAAAGTAATCCCAACTTGTGGACACATTTCTTGAACTAGAAAAAGTATAAATAAGCAAGAGATGGAAGCATTGTGGTAAGCTTGTGGAGAAAAAGACTTGAAGATGATCTAATTTGTTTGGGAAAGCTTCTAATTCTTGGGGTATCAATGGCTGGCTGATCGCATAAGAAGTTTATATAGCAGAGCCGAATTGTGCAAAACAACAAAAGATGAACAACAAGAAGAGCACAAAGTAGAATGATACCAATAATCATGATGTGTGAAAATGACTCAGATCATGAAATCAAAGAAGTGATAGAGTGTTGAAAATCATAGATATCCGAAGATTGCAAGTTGTAAAAGTTTTTATTGTCACATATCATAGATTGTTATGACACATATAACAGAAGGCTATGAAGCAGATCATAAAGTCGCACATAAGAGATAAGGTAATTGTAGTTTTCAATTTTGATTACACAAACACTTTCTTATCATAGACGCAGGAATGGAAAAGGAAAGGGAGTTGTAGCTTCCTTCCAATAGGTGTTGGTAAAACCATCAGGGAGGCGGGAAGGGACAAAGAAAGGTAATCACAACTTCCTCGAGTTAGAGCTGGCAAAACAATCAGGGATTCGTAACTTCCTTAGAGTTGAAGCTGGTAAAACAATCAGGGGGTTGTTGCCTCCTCCCAGTCGGTGTTGGTAAATATAATTGAGAGGAAGTGCTTCCATTCAGTTCCAACTGAAGAAACAGAGATCTTAGTCTTCAAGAGGTTGGTTCCTTGACACTACGAGCTAGATCTTGTGCAAAAGGTACATATATCTATTCAGGTTGGTTCATGAAGTTCAACAAGTCAGTGCTTGTGCATATAGAAGTCTTTTATAGGTCGGTGCAAGTAATCAGTAGGTTCATACTTGCAAATCAGGTTGGCGCCTGAGTGAGTTAGTGATCACAAATTGAATATTTGTCTTCCACCTATGTAATTTATATATATATATAGAGAGAGAGAGAGAGAAAGTTACTTTTACATATATTGTGTGCAACTTTGTCCATTATTATTTCTACCAAAAAAATTTTAAGTACAAATTTTGATAAGTTCTAAATTGTAATAATCTGCACAATATATTGATTCAACTCGATTCAACCCCCCTCAATATATAATAATTCCAACAATTGGTATCAGAGTGGGTATGTTTAGTAACAACTTAACCATTGAAATATTGATCCTAGCACAGATATGGACAAGCAAGAAGGATTGCCCACTAATAGAGCACTGTGATTTAATTGCTCGAATTACACCTTTTGGAGAATAAGAATGGAGGTATATTGACAATCACTTGGGATAGATATCCGACGGGAAGTAGTAAATGACTAAACAAATCCTAAAACAACTCCAGCTGAACTTGTGGATAGAATATTGTACATGTACAATGCAAAGGCAAGAGACGCAATACTTTGTGGGTTGGAAGATGTTGAATTTACTAAGGTCATGCAATGTACCTCAGCGAAGGAGATTTGGGATAAGCTAAAGATGAAAAATTTTAAAATGATAAGTTGCCGACCTATTCAGTGCAGTTTGAAACACTGCAAATAAAATAAGAGGAATATATTGCAATCTACTTTCTTCAAGTTGACGAGATTGTGAATTCCATCAAAGGATTGGGAGCAACCATCGAAGAAGAGTCCATTGTGTAGAAAATAATGAAAACCTTTCCAGCTTGATTCAACTCAAAAGTATTAGTTTTAGAGGACAGAATCAATATGGATGAGATGACAAAAGATGAATTACATGGGATTCTCACAATGTATGAAATGAGGATGGAAAAAGAAACTTGCACCAGAAAAGAAGCTGCTTTTAAGGCCACAAGAAAACCAAAATGTAGCAAGTAGGAGCAAAAGGATCCATCTGACATATCAGATGAAGAAGAAGTAAATTTTGTGATGAAACTAAAAAAGGGACATGGAAAATATAAAGGTAAGTTTCCCTTTAAATGTCTCAAATGTGGAAGAATAGGTCACCTCTATTCCAAATGTACTTTTGAGGAAAACAAAGACAATGAAAACCATGAAGAATTAGACTATCAATAACAAATAAATGCATATCAGCACAACAAAGGATAAAACAAGAAGAAAATTCCCAAGAAAAAGAAGAGTCTATATTCCAAGGTGGATGGCATCTCATCAGAAGAAGAGGACAACCATGACAATTCATGAGAAGCGTCATTTATGCCATTAATTCAAGATGGAAATAACTACACATCTATCAAAGGAGCAACAATTAAATAGACACATCGAAACCATCAAGGAAGTGGTATTGCAATGGAATTTACTTGTCACCTCCATAGTCCGATGTCACATCCCCACCCCTCTACTCGGCGGAGAGGACGCGACTAACATAACTAGTAGTTATTCCGAGCATTTTAGCCCCATGAACATAAGATAAAATGTAATGAAATAAAAGCATACATAGATGCATAAATGGTTATCAATCAGTGGAAGCAAATTCATTCATTCACAGCATTTAACATCTTCATATTGATTTATAAAACAAACAAAGTTGCAAGGATTTAAACACAAGAATACTTATCTTAGAAGAAGCTTCTCCCGCAACTAGCTACATCGCTGCAATGTTCCACCCAACCATAGGCCAGTGTGCTCATCAATCTCTCAGCAACACTGCCACCCCTGAGCTGGGCATGATTCCCACAAGGAACAAGGGAACACTAGCATGCTCACACGCAGCCAAGGATACTCAAAACTCAGCCATTCCAACACAATTGGGTTTATCAATCTATGAAGGAGATGGAAAGGTTGACTGCTAAGCTAGTGAGTTCAATTAGAGCCATGGACACATGCACCAGATCTATCCTGACTTCTAAAACATCCACACACCCAACAAAAGGAAGCATCCCCTTCTCTGCTACACAATCCCTCAGGACATGCCTTTCCTTCCAGTGCTATTCAAGGTGTGCAAAGAAGAAAGTCATCCCTCTAGCTCTGTCTGTGAGGTTACTTCTTCCACTAGGTTTATCAAGCTAGCTCAGACCCCATTTCCACCCCAAAAACAACTCAAATCCATACAGTAGAGGCATACACAACAAGTTGCACAATATTGGGTTGAGGAAAATAGTTGGGCAACAAAAACAAATCGTCAGGAAGGGTGAGAACAACCCCTAACAACAATTTGATCCCCATGGACGTTTTGGCCCTAAAGTGGCCAAAACGGACTCAACAACACCTAGAATAACAAATTCAATTTCCCAGGGACGTTTTGGCCCTAACGTGGCAAAAATGGACTCAACACCCTCAGAAACTCGTGGGTCTCTTCTCCCACTCCCTGGCTTCACCAAAAAAACGAGTTCCTGCTTGAAGAAATTGCAGAGAACGACTGCCCTCGTGAGGGGGAACACATAACAACCACAAATGGGAGTAATCTCCACCGCGTGAGTGCATCCGGCAATTGTCTGCCTGCACGTGAGCATGTAAGGAATTTCTCCTGCGTGAGTAGTGATTTGCGACTCCCTCTGCGACCACCTCTGGCCAACTCCCCTACGTGAATGTGGAATGGATTTTCTACCCATGTGCGGGACTGAAATGTGATCCCCCCCCCTTCTTTGGCCATGAGTGAGGTCAAGGAATGGTAGCTCTGCCAAAACTGACGGCTGCCCATGCATACGTTTCCCCCAAGGCAATAACTTCCCAACTAACCCATGGGAGTTAAATTGGTTGATGATTAAGGCAAGGAAAGTGGTTTCCCACTCTCTTGGGTTCTTTTGCTGACATTTGGATTTTCCCCATAGGCTCAAAGGTTGAATATTTCCCCCTCCCTATTCCTTGTGAAATCATGCCCCCATCTCTTTAACGTTGCGACGCATAGCTAGTTGTAGTATTTTTATTAATTTGCATTTTACATGATGTATCAAAACACATTGTGCCTAGCTAGCACATAAACCATTGGCATATATTTTAATCACCGAAACATAAAACACTAAATCCATGGTGGGGCCTTTGCCTTGGGTTCCACACCACGATTAAATACAATATTTACATCATATGAAATTTAATACCATGGGGTCAAAACCAGGGTGTTACATTTGAAGCAAAAGAAAAATCAAGAAGCATAAAAGGAACTCCAAAATCTAAGACAAATGTAGAAAATAAGCTTTCCTATAATGGAATATGTATGTCCTCATCAAAATCTGAAGCAAAGGAAAAACCAAGTAGCACAAAATAAAACTCCAAATCTAAAGATGCAGAAATTGCAGAGATTGATTGGGAAGGGCTAATCGGTGTATTAAAAGAGTTAAAGAAGTTAATAAAAAGCAACAAGGAACTAAAGGAACAATTGGCTAAAACAGAAGAACAAGCCAAGGAGATCAAGGTCATACAAGAAATATTAGATAGACAAATCACTAACAAATAAAAGGAGTTTGAAAAATAAATGAACTATGCATAGATCAAGATCATAAGACTTGAAGAAGATAATCTTGTGCTGAAAAAGTGTCTAGAGGAAACAAAGGAGAAGAATTACTTATTGAAGAAACAAATTGTTATCATGTACCCATACCCAGATTATCATGTGGAATTAAAAAATTTCCTACGGAACCTTTGTCGTTCTTTGAAACACAGGGCATGGCCATTAAACACTCCTCAACATTCATGTTCTGATACCACCCTGTCACATCCCCTCACGTCCACCATTGATCAATCCGACGATCTACAAAGAAAGATCTCAGAGGGGATCTAACGATTGGAGAAAAATCGTGACAAAAAACGATGGTCACAATATGTTCCGCATCTGGGGACAGATCAACGGCTGAGAATCAACCCGCAAGAATCAATGGTGCGGAAAGCTTGAGTTTGCGGAAACAAGAAAATGGAAATTGCAATCTCGCATCCGCATCCCACATGCGGAAATAGACCGTTCCGGAAGGAAATCTGCGAAGCCACATTTCGCATCCCGCATCCCGCAAGTTGCAGAAGGAGATTTCTGTGGAAATTCTACCTGCTAATAGAAGTCTTGGGCCGATTTGATTATTCAAGCCATCACCAATCCAAAAAATCTAATCCCCATAACGAAACTTAGAAATGCATTGAAAGCAAACATACACAGATGCATACAATTGCAATTGTACAATGGAATCAATTCATCAATTCAACACATTAAGCATGTTCATCATTTTTTCATTGAGCAAATACAAATGTAGAGAAATACAAATGCAGAGATTAACATAGACAAGAACACTTATCTTTGAAAGAAGTTTGCTCTGCAACCGGCTATGTCACTGTAACGTTCCACCCAACCATAGGCCAACGCACTCATCAAACTCTCAACAGCACTGCCACCCTCGAGCTAGGCATGATTTCCCCAAGGAATACGAAAACACTAGTAGACTCACACATAGCCAAGGATACAACAAGAACTCAGCCAAGCCAACATAGTTGGGTTTATCAGGCTACACACAGTCAAGCTAGCTAACAGTTGGGTTTATCAAGCTGCACACATTCAAGCCAACACTTACATAACGGACCAGCCAAGAAAACATATGGGTTTATCAGGCTACACAGCCAAGCCATCTCACTATTGGGTTTAACAAGATACTCATACAAGCTAGCATACACAATTGGGTTTATCAGACTTTCCAGTCAAGGATCACACATGGCCAAATGCACAATAAGACACAACCAAGCCAATTACTAGTTGGGTTTATCAGGATGCAAGGAGATGGAAAGGCTAACTGCTAAGCTAGTGAGCTCAACCACAGAGATATGGACACTTGCACTAGATGTAGCCTAGCTTCTAAAACATATACATAGGAAACACTAGGAAGAATCCCCTTCTATGCTACACAGTCCCTCTGGCTATGCCTTCCCTTTCTAGTGTTATTCAAGGTGTGCAAAGAAGAAAACCAACCCTCTAGATTTGTTTGTCAAGTTCCTTCTCACACTAGGTTTATCAAGATAGTTCAGACCCCCATTTCCACTCCCAAACCAGTTCAGACCAAAACAACAGAGGCATACACAGCAAGATATGAAATTCACCAAAAATCGCAATTCCTTATAGGCCATTCATTCCATAACACCCAAAACGGATGTCCTGGACATGCACACTGAAGAGAACAACTGACACGTGAAGGATAACACACGGGAAGGTTTAGTTGCATGCGAGATCTCTATAGGAATGAAGGATCGATGATCAAAACGTCCCGCAGCTCCCCAAAATGTGAATGCATAAGGGAATGGGCATACGTTTTTGGGTGTTTTATTTCCCATGCAGTCAAAACATGCTTTTCCAAAATGGGTGCACTGCCCCATTCAAATTTTTGTCCATACTCTTCCCATTCCATGCAATAACTACCTCAACCAAATTTTGGCAGAAATAAATGGTTGGGGAAAAAGACAAGACATGGGTAGTTGACAGTTTTGATGGGTTTTCCCCAACGGATCAAGGTTAAACATTCCCCCCCTTATCCTTGGGAAATCATGCCCCCATCTCATTATTTGTTGCATTGACATAGCTGGTTGTGAGTTTTTTTATTAAATCGCATAATTACATGATGTTTACAAATGTGCTTGACTTAGCACATGAACCATAGGCATCAACCATGATCACCTATACACCAAACATTAATCAATGACAGGGCCTTGGCCTTCAGCTCCTTGCCATGATTCCATATAATATTTACATCATATATATTTAATGCAAATGGGGTCAAATCTGGGGTGTTACATTCCCCTCCCCCTTCAACAACACTGTCCTCAGTGCTTTACAAAATTGAACAAAAATGTTGCATTGGTACCGCCCTCAATGCTCTGTATAATTAAAAAAAAATGGATGTACCAATCGTATGGCATCCTCTAGCTCCCATGTAGCCTCTTCAAGACCATAGTGCTCCCATTGTACCTTTACCTGCCCTATAGCTCAGTTCTAGAGCATTGTGACCTTCCTGTCAAGGATGCGCATTGACTCGATTTGGAACTCTCCCTTGGGTTCCACTTGAATCACATCCCAATTTATCACATGGTTAGGATCATGTACATATCTCTTAAGCAAAGAAACATGAAAAACATTATGAGCTCTAGTTCTAGCAAGAAATGCAAGTCTATATGCAACTGGCCCTATTCTTTCAAGCACTTCAAACGGCCCACGGTATCTAGGTGACAACTTGGAACAACTTCCAAGCTTCAAGAAAATATTCTTTTCCCTCACTCTGAGGTAAACATGATCCCCAACACTGAACTCTTTGTCCAGTACCCTATGCATATCTGCATAGCTTTTTTGTCTGTCCTGGGTTGTTTTCAGATTCTGCCTAATCTTTACAACCTCCTGCTCCATCTCCTTGAGCAATTCTAGACCAAGCACAACCCTATTCACTAGATTATCCCAAGTCACTGGTGTCCTACACCTCCTTCCATACAAAGCTTCATATGGACTCATCCCCAAATATGCTTGATGTCCATTGTTATAAGAAAACTCTACCAAGTGTAAATAATATTCCCACTTGGTTGGTTAGTCCATCACATACATGTGAAGAATGTATTCAAGCACCTGATTCACTCTCTTTGTCTGACCATCAGTCTGAGGATGGTAGGCAGTGATGAAGTCCAGCTTTGTACTCAAATCTGCAAACAACCCCTTCCAAAATTTGGAAGTGAACTTGACATCTCTGTCAGGGACTATTGCCTTAGGAAATCCATGTAATTTGAAAATATCCTTCATGAAGATCTTTGCAATGTCATCAGTATTATGCGTAGACTTAACCGGTATAAAACGTGCTTCCTTTGTCAACTTGTCCACCATAACCATGATGGAATCATGTTGTCTCCAAGTCATTGGCAATCCTGTAATAAAATCCATTGAAATAACTTCCCATTTCCATTCTGGAACTGACAAAGGTTGCAACAAACCTGTTGGGTGTTGATGCTCAACCTTCACCTACTGACATTTCATGCACCTTGAAATATAATCAGTCATGTCCTTCTTCATTCCTGGCCAAAAGTACTACTTTTTAGTTGTAGCAATTATCTTTTGATATCTTTGGTGACCAGAATATGGAGCTTAATGCATCTCATCCATAACAATTCTCCTCAAATCTGCTACATTTGGAATATAAATTATGTTCCTATAAGTAAGAAGTCCATCTTCTTCTCATTTATATCCCCCGTACTTCTTTTCAAGGCTTTGTTTTTGCAAATTTTCCTTGACCTGCACATACATTTCATCTTCAGCAGTATGACTAACAATATTTTGTCTCAATCTGATTGGCAAATACTAATGGTTTCCACATGCATTTCCTGCACCTTCCTGTTGAGTGCATCAACTACCTTATTCTATTTTCCCTTTATGTGCTTGATTTCAAAATCAAACTCACATAAAAACCCCTGCCATCTAGCTTGCCTAGCATTTAGAGTAGGATGATCAAACAAATACTTTAGACCACAATGGTCTGTCCTTAGCTCAAATCGTATGCCCATCAAGTAATTCCTCCACATCTTAAGAGCATGTACTATGGCTGCAAGTTCCAGATTGTGAGTGGCGTAGTTCTTCTCGTGCTCCTTCAAATTTATTGACTCATAACATATAATATGATTGTCTTGCATAAGGACTCCTCCAAGCCATTGACCACATGCATCGATACACACCACAAAATATTTTTCCGGGTCTGGAATCTTCAAGACTTGTGCACTTGTGAGAAGATACTTCAACTATTGGAAGTTTTCTTCACACCTCTATGTCCATTAGAACTTTATCCCCTTCCTCTGCAAGGAAGTGATGGCATGTGCAACCTTGGAGAATCCCTCTATGAATCTCCTGTAGTATCCTGCGAGTCCCATAAAAGATCTTACATCTGTCACATTTCTTGGAGTAGGCTAATTCATAATGGCTTCAATCATGTTAGGGTCCACATATATACCCTCATCTAAGATAATGTGACCAAAATACTGAATTATATCTTTATAGAAGTCACACTTGCTCAACTTTGCATACAGATTATGCTCCCTAAGCAATTGCAATGTCAATCTTAGATGTTCTTCATGCTCTTCATCATTCTTAGAATAAATAAGGATGTCATCAAGGAAAACAAGAACAAACTTGTCCAAATACCCATTGAAGACACTATTCATAAGGCACATAAATGTAGCTGGTGCATTTGTGAGACCAAATGGTACCACTACAAACTCATAATTTCCATACCTTGTTCTAAATGTTGTATTATGAATGTCTTCATCCTTTATTCTCACCTGATGTTAACCAGACCTCAAGTCAATCTTGAAAAATACCTTTTCTCCCCTCATTTGATCAAAGAGGTCATCAATCCTAGGAAAAGGATATTTGTTATTCACAGTGACTTTGTTTAGATGTATGTAATCAATACACAATCTGAGTGTACCATCTTTCTTCTTCAAAAACAGAACCGGTGCTCCCCAAGGAGACACACTCAGCCTGATATACCTCTTCTCCAACAACTCTTGCAACTACATCTTCAGCTCTAACATTTTCAGTGTGCTCATTCTGTAGGGTGTCTTGGAAACTGGTGTTCCTCCTGGCACAAGCTCAATTATGAAATCAATGTCTCTCCTTGGAGGAATCCCTGGAATCTTATTAGGAAAAAAATCCATGAATTCCTGCAACACATGAAAGTTTTCCAACCTAGGGGTTTCATTCTTCGTTGCCTCCAAAATATGAGCTGCATACAACTAGAAACCTTTCATACAAAACTTCTTCAACTACATTGTTGAAACATGCCTCACAAAAATCACCTTTGGGATGCCTCTTACAACTATGGGGTTCCCTTCTTCATCTCTGCATTCAAAATTCTTATTATAACAGTCGAGCATTACCCTATGAGCTTCTAACCAATCTATTCCAATGAGAACATCATAGGAACCAAGTCACTGTAGAACATTCAAATCTACACAAGTGACCAATCCATTCATGACCAATGGACATTTCTCTAGCACTCCACTAACCTTTCTCTTAGTTCTAATGGCTAGCTAAACTAACCAAGATTTTCTATGCTTTTCTTTCTTAAAAGCACAAATATCCACTACTCTAGGAGTAATGTAATTGTGAGTAGAATCAAAGTCAATCGAAATAGAAACAAATTGCTCAGTAACCTTACGTGCTACTTCAACCACCGTTGACTAGTGATCTTCTTGGCGGTCCTCTAGCGCTGCATAAATCCTAGGGATGACCCTTTCTACTTTACCCACTGTTTCTACCTCTTGAATGTTGTAAGTTGGCCTTGCATTCTCATTCTCAAGTGGACAATTCTTGTGCATGTGGGGTCCTCCACATCTCCAACATTGGAGTGGTTCTCTGGGCTTTTCTTCCACCACTCTAGCTTGCTGCTTCTATTGATTCCTGGAGTTAAAAGATTTGAAACCGTTCTTCCTTTGGTCAGGCTTCTCATTCTTCTTGTCCTTCCATGTCTTACGATAATCAGGTTTTTCTCTGCTTTGCTCATAGCAATACTTAGCTTTCCTTATTGCTTCTTCCATAGTTCTAGGTTCATAAAACTCAATTCTGTCTTTGTAAGACTGTGGAAATCCACTCAGGAAACGATGGATTTTCACCTTTTCATTTTTGATGTACCTGACATACTTTAAAAGTTCTAGGAACTTGCTTGCATACTCTTCCATGGTCTATGTCTCAATCTCAGCTCATGGAATTCTTTGATCTTATCATCATAGTACCTGTCGGGAAGGTGCTTTTGCTTAAAATATTTCTGGAACTGTTTCCACACAATCTTCTTTTCATTAATCTTTTTCACTTGTCTGAAGTGCTCCCACCATATGGATGCTCTTCCAGTCAAATTGTGTTGGAATATATTATATTCCTTGGAAGGTAATTATGTCTTTGTATTATGTCGAAAGTTGTCTACAATCTTATGTAAAAGAGTAATACATTTAACCCATAGTTATATGGTGGTGTATTTACTTGTGTAGAGTATTTGTCCATGGTATTGTATTAAGCGATGTTATTTTGGAGAATTATATTATCCCAGATGCAATATGTGAGTGTAATTCCTCCTCATCTCTTAGTATATAATAGGGTCAAGTAAGTCTCTACATATAATGTATTCTTGATATAGTAGTGGTACTATTGTGACACTGTTGTACATCATTTATATTCTTTGGGGTATTTGTGCTTTTTTCTCTTGTAAGATTGGAGAAGACATTATGAAGATAATAGAAGACTACCTTCCCATGGATGTAACCCATTAGGGTGAACCACGTATATTGGTGTTCTCTTGTCCTTTTCTTTTTCTGTTCTTATCTTTTATGATATGTTGTTGGTTACATAGATAGGTTAACTAGTTTAGCTTGACTATACTATTCTAACATGGTATCAGAGCAGGTTTCTATGATCTAGTACCTTCTATAGCTTTCAATCAATAACGATTATCATTTGGGCATTGTCATTTTGTTGTTGTAGATTTGCTTTCTATCTGGTAGCCATTAGGCTTCTCTTTAGATCTATGCATATTTCTGCATTTTTTTTACACTAACCCTAACTTGTTGTGTAAGATTTTTGCAGAATTTTTTTCAAGGGTTTCTTGATGTTTTTTCTGTAGATCTACATGATTTCGGGGCTTTCCTCAAGGAGATCTTTCTTCCGATTAAAAAAAAATAGTTATAAAAAGGATCGTAACTTGGTCATTTTTTACCGGAATTTTTATTATAACCTGTTTTTGGAATTGAAACAACCATTTTGGATCCACTTACGTGACCAGAACAAAAAACTGGGCATTTCTGGGCTTCATTTCGGTAATAAAAACGACAGTTATAAAAAAGGGCCATAACTTGGTCATTTCTTACCAGATATTTTATTATAAACTGTTTTTGGAATTCGAACAACCATTTTGGTTCCACCTTCAGTGATCAGAACAGAAAATTGGGCTTCTCTGGGCACATTTTTTCAAAGTGTTGTAAATAAAAGTTTATCTTTCCTTTACTATTTTTCTAACTATGTTATTTGCAGATTCATATCAGTACGGTAAAGTATTTAAGTTTCTTCGTTTTCATTTTTTGCATTTAGGTTTTTGCTTCTAATCATGTTTATTAAGATATTATTTCTTGTTCTTGCTATATATTTGTCTTACATTTCTATATGGAAATGTTGACATCTTTTAAGGACATGGATCTCTAGTATTTTGTCATGATGATAGCTATAAACCATCTAATGTTTAATATTTTTTAAATATACTTAATAATTAATTTGTTCTTTTCTTTGTTTTGTTTATAAAAACAATTTTATAAGAACAATCTCATATGTGTTATCTAGAGATCATTATTTACTTTATTTATAAGTTATTGTTGACCTTTGTGTAAAAGCAATTTCATTCTTTTATAATTAATATCTTTATGATCATTATATGCTATTGCTAATTAAATTCTTAAGTAAAATCATTTTTTTAATCTATGTGATATCATATTTTTTGGCTTGTCATAAGTTATTTAATTGGGATATAGTTTCTTTTTCATGTATTGCAG
This sequence comes from Pseudotsuga menziesii, assembly GCA_001517045.1. Classification (NCBI taxonomy): domain Eukaryota; kingdom Viridiplantae; phylum Streptophyta; class Pinopsida; order Pinales; family Pinaceae; genus Pseudotsuga; species Pseudotsuga menziesii. Next base: position 194,201 of record LPNX011029197.1, read on the forward strand.
AGATTGTATCTAGTTCCTGTGCTATTTGTCTCTAACATTCCAATATGGAAGCATTAACATTTCCAGGGCATGTCTCTTGCATATTTACATAGTGTTAACAAGAATGAACCCATGATTAAGACGATTAGTGACTTGTCATTTCATAATTTTTTATAAGTGATATCATGAGTTGATCATAATTTGCTATATGTTGATCATATTAAACATTTTGATTTATCTATATCTCATGTCATGTTTATTTTGATAATGTTTTACTCAATATTTATATGGCTTTCAGTAATCTTTAAATCTTTAAATATTTATCATGAGCACCCTGTTCTTGTTACAATGAGATTTCTATTCTTATGATTGCAGAGGTTATATTGTTCCTACTTGTCTCTAACGTTCCTATATGGAAGCATTGACATTTTCAGGGCATTCATCTCTTGCATATTAACCTCATACTAATAAGAAATGCACATATGCTTCAGATTAGTTGCTTGATGACTAAATTTTCATATATTTAAGTGAAATATTTGGCTCACTATTTATATGTTGTGGCTGACACTTAAGGTGTAAAAGTAACTTCATTTTCCTTAATGAGCAAGTTAATCTTTTATTTGATCATATTATGTTGCCATTCATTTATATTATGTTTGCTAACCTTTGGTATATAAGCATTTCATTTGTGTATGAGCAATTTTGTTTTATGATCTTTATATGATTTTATCTTGAAAGTTTTTGTGCAGATAAGTTCTCTGTTTAGGCTTTCACCTTATTTTAGCAGTAATGAAGCACCATCTTCTACTATTAAAGTCATGATGTTCATCTTTATGATATCATTTTCAATGTATAGACCATTGGGGTCCTTTTTCTTCGATGTTTGAGGTCTTCTACAGATATTTATATTGCACCTTGATTGGAAGAATGTCTACTATCCGCATGTGTATTGGCCATCTGGGTTTTTTGTACATTGTTGTGGTGGTCTTAGCCACAAGTTCTGTTGTATCGGTTGTCAGAAGGTATCTGTACACTGGTGTGGATGTTATATCAGAGTTCTTCAGCTATCATGTATGGTTGTGATGATTCTTGTGGTGATTTGGGCATCTTGCGATTGGATTACATCACATGTTCTCAACATTTTATTGTTGGGTCTTTCATCGTACAACCCGGTTCATGTGCACTTTCATGATTCGGTGCGAAGTGATTGTTCATCAGCAAATTCCATCAGCCGAAGTGTTCTTCTTTTTCATCTTTGGTTCTTCTGGAAGTTGTCATCAAGGGGGAGCAATAATGACTCCTTCCTTCCTTAGTGTTAGTGTGGGCCCTTCTCCCAACCATTATTAAAGGGGAGTGTTGGAATATATTATATTCCTTGGAAGGTAATAATGTCTTTGTATTCTGTCGGAAGTTCTCTATAATCTTATGTAAAAGAGTAATAGATTTAACCCATAGTTATATGGTGGTGTATTTACTTGTGTAGAGTATTTGTCCATGGTATTGTATTAAGAGATGTTATTTTGGAGAATTATATTATCCCACATGAAATATGTGAGAGTAATTCCTCCTCATCTCTTAGTATATAATAGGGTCGAGTGAGTCTCTACATATAATGTATTCTTGATGTAGTAGTGGTACTATTGTGACACTGTTGTACATCATTTATATTCTTTGGGATATTTATGCTTTGTTCTCTTGTAAGATTGGAGAAGACATTCTGGAGATAATAGAAGACTACCTTCCATGGATGTAACCCATTAGGGTGAACCACGTATATCAATGTTCTCTTGTCATTTTCTTTTTTTGTTCTTATCTTTTATGATATGTTGTTGGTTGCTTAAATAGGTTAACTAGTTTATCTTGAATATGCTATTCTAACAAATTGAAGATGGCTACCCTAGTCTTCATATTTCCAGAGTAGTCTTGGACTTGGAAATATTTTCTCATCCCAAGAAGCCAAGCTTCAGCTTCTTAACCGTTCTTTATCTCACCATTGAAAGTAGGCGGCCTTGCCTTCTTAAATTCATCACCTAAATGGTTCTGGTCACACCTCTTCCTCTCATTCCTATAAGAAGAAGAACTTGAACCACTAGTGGATCCTTTAGAGTCAGATGACCCACTAGGATATCTCTTTCTTCTTCCAGTAGTGCTCTTACTACCTTCTGGTCCTATTTTCCAGTCCCTAGAGTTCATCCGCCTCTGAATGTCTGTCAAAATTTGCAGCATGGTTGCACTCAGCTGATTCTGCTCCTCCTGAGCCTTAACCAATCTTTCATTATCCACCATGTAAATTTGTATCTCCACCCTTAGGCTTCTCATGGTAGCTGTAAAATATGGGGGAGTATCTTGAAACCTCCTCCCAATAGAATCTGTCTCAGCATTTCCAACTTAGAAATTTTTCCCCATAGCATCTTCCTCGTGCTCATAGGGATCCTAGGCATCATTCATGCCGTAGGTTCTCATAGCTCAGCCAAACCAACTTTACCGAGCTGCATTATCTAGAATGCTGCCCTTTGAAGGTGACTATAATTCTACAAAATGTCTTATCAAACATCATTTGTTAGTTGCATAGCAATTCAAAATTAAAAACCATTTACTTACTGTCACTTTGCCCATCTAGGCTCAATGCTGCAACCAGTAGCTCTGATACCACTCTGTCACGTACCCATACCTCGATTATCATGCAGAATTAAAAAAATTGCTACGGAACCTTTGTCATTCTTTGAAACACACGGCATGGCCGTGAAACACTCCTCAACATTCATGTTCTCATACCACCCTGTCACATCCCCTCCCGTCCACCATTGATCAATCCGACGATCTACGAATAAATATCTTAGAGGGGATCGAATGGCGGGAGAAAAATTGCAACGAAAAATGACGGTCATAATCTGTTCCACATCCGGGGACAGATCAATAGTTGAGAATCAACCCGCAAGAATAAACAGTGAGGAAAGCTTGAGTTTGCGGAATCAGGAAAATGGAAATTTCAATCCTGCATCCCGCATGCGTAAATAGACCGTTGTGGAAAGGAGAGTTGCAAAAGGAAATATACGAAGTGGCATTCCACATCCCGCATCTCGCAAGTTACGGAAGGAGATTTCTGCGGAAATTCCACCTGCTAACAGAATTCTTGGGCCAATTTGATCATTCGGGCCATCACCAATCTGGCTAATCTAAGCCCCACAATGAAACTTAGAAATGCATTGAAAGTAAACATACACATATGCATACAATTGCAATTATACAACGGAAGCAATTCATCAATTCAACACATTAAGCATGTTCATCATTTTTTCATTGAGCAAATACAAATGCAGAGATTAACATAGACAAGAACACTTATCTTTGAAAGAAGTTTTTTCGGCAACCAACTATATCACTGCAACATTCCACCCAACCATAGGCCAGTGAGCTCATCAAACTCACAACAGCACTGCCACCTCCAAGTTGGGCATGATTTCCCTAAGGAATAAGGAAACACTAGTAGAATCACGCATGGCCAAGGATACAACAAGAACTCAACCAAGCCAACATAGTTGGGTTTATCAGGATACACAGAGTCAATCTAGCTAACAGTTGGGTTTATCAAATTGCACACAGTCAAGCCAACACTTACATAAAGGATCAGCCAAGCCAATAGATGGGTTTATCAGGATACAAAGCCAAGCCATCTCACTACTGGCTTTAACAGGCTACTCATCCAAGCCATCATTCATAGTTGGGTTTATCAAACTATCCAGTCAAGAATCACACATGGCCAAATGCACAATAAGACACAGCCAAGACAATTACCAGTTGGGTTTATCAGGCTGCAAGGAGATGGAAAGGCTGACTGCTAAGCTAGTGAGCTCAACCATAGAGCTATGGACACCTTCACCAGATCTATCCTGGCTTCTAAAACAACTACACAACCAACACCAGGAAGCATCCCCTTCTCTGCTACACAGTCCCTCGGGCTATGCCTTCCATTTCCATTGCTATTCAGGGTGTGCAAAGAAGAAAACCATCCCTCTAGATTTTTCTGTGAGGTTCGTTCTCACACTATGTTTATCAAGCTAGTTCATACCCCCATTTCCACTCTCAAACTAGTTCAGAACAAAACAACAGAGGCATACATAGCAAGATACGAAAATCACCAAAAATCATAATTCCTTTCTGACCATTCACTCCATAGCACCCAAAACAGATTTCCTGGACATGCACACTAAAGAGAACAACTGACACGTGAAGGATAACACACAGGAAGGTTTAGCTGCGTGTGAGAGCTCCACGGGAATGAAGGATCGATGATCAAAATGTCCTGCAACTCCCCAAAACGTGAGGAAAAAATATGAAACGTGAATGCATGAGGGAATGGGAATACATTTTTGGGTGTTTTCTTTCCCATGCAGTCAAAACACATTTTTCCAGAATGGGTGCTTTGCCCCATTCGAATTTTTTCCCATTCTCTTCCCATTCCATGCATTAACTAGCTCAACCAAATCATGGGAGAAATAAATGGTTGGGGAAAAAAACAAGACATGGGTAGTTGACAGTTTTGATGGGTTTTCCCCAATGGCTCAAGGTTAAACATTCCCCCCCTTATCCTTGGGAAATCATGCCCCCATCTCATTATTTGTTGCATTGACATAGTTGGTTGTGGGTTTTTTATTAAATCACATATTTACATGATGTTTACAAACGTGCTTGACTTAGCACATGAACCATAGGCATCAACCATGATTACCTATACACCAAACATTAATTAATGACAGGGTCTTGGCCTTGAGCTCATTGCCATGATTCCATATAATATTTACATCATATACATTTAATGAAAACGGGGTCAAAACCAGGGTGTTACAATTGCACAAAACGAAGAGGAGATTTCACATATGAAAAAGGAAGTGATTTGCACAAATCGAAGAAAGGATGAAATGTGTCTTAATGCAGAAACTCAAGCAAGATTCAACAATAGTTCAACCATTCTAGATGAAATACTAAACAATTAGAGGTCTCCAAACAATAGTGCAGGACTTGTGTATGAAGGCACGAGTGAAAAAATATACGTAAATGATGAAAGATTCATTTGGAAGTAGCAAGATGTATCTCAAAAGAAGCTTGATATGTTTACAAAACGAGTTAAACTCAGGTATGAAAATCCTTTTCGTTACAAGAATAAATTCTATGCAGTGAAATTTTTGAGATGTAATTATGCTAGCCATGTAGAAAAATATTGTCATACTATAAGATGCTATGTGTGTGACAAATTTGGACATAAGTATCGAAACCATTCAAATAAAATGAAGCAACCAAGAAGAATTGTTTCATGTAACACTGACAAGAAAGTATGGAGAGAAGAGGAATGGTTCCATGTGCAAAGTCAAAGGAAATTTGTGCACATCAAGCAACGGGTCAAGAAAACATCATTGGTGAAAATTGTTGAAGCAACAAGTAATTGTTTCCCTTATTGCTAACCATCAAAAGGTTAAGTGAGATCCTTGGATTCAAAACAGTTCATTTGGAATTCAAGGACCGATATAGTGAATTGTTGAAATTAGTAAACATTTGAAGTTGGTCATTTCATTAATGTGATATGCATATGTTATTTTATATGTAAAAATGTGTTGAATTGTCATACTTGAAATAGTAAAGAGAAATGGTACAAGTAAGTATTGCTTAATCAAACACACGGATTGCACAGAAACAAAATAGAGGTTTGTATTGTATTCAAATGGTATCATAGGAATTCAAGAACTGAGTTAGTAAAGTGTTTCAGTTAGTAAACATTTGAAGTTGGTTATCTCATTAATGTGATATCCATTTGTTATTTTATATGCAAAAATGTGTTGAATTGTCATACACGAAACAATAAAGAGAAATGGTACAGGTAAGTATTGCTTGAACATACACACAGATTGCACATAAACAAAATAGAGGGTTGTATTATATTTAGATGGTGTCATTACAAAATACAAAATGGAGCTTCAAAGCTCATATTGCAATAAGACACAAATGGCATACAAAAAGGAGTCTGCAAAAACACTGCGAATCAAAACATGTCCATTAAACAAATTGCACAACTAGTCGATTGGTGTACAAAATTGCAATCATTAGTAGAATAGAACCTAGCTATGAAATACGAAGTTCAGTATCAATGGAACTGGTTAGAGTAAGGTGAAAGTCAAATTCAGGAGTCTAAATTCCAAAAGCAAGACCATTGTATGTTCCTTGAAGAAACTACACCAAATTAAGCTCCTTTAGTTTTGTATCCGGATTCACTTTACTTGTAAAGGAAGCAATATCCTCAACATGCCAAACATTATCTACATCTGACCATACCATATTTGGATATCCACCTCTTCAATCTAAGAACTCAATCAATCAAGTCTTATCCTAAGGTCTACAATCTCTTTTTGTTTAGACTCCATTGCTTTAGAAAGCACCACAACGACCACATAAACCTGTTGAAGGGAACCGACATCGTAACAGAAGAAATTAAAATCTAAAAATTGATGATTATGACGCATGAAAAATATGTCTTTAAATAGATTGAGAGACAACAATATCACACATTCTAAATTTGATGAAGGGACGAGAAATTGAAGAAGCATTAACAATGAACAATTAATGAAGAATATCACGAGTGCATGACAATTTGTGGTTCAAGTAAGAGTGTTGCATCGAATGTGTCAAATTCATGTGAAATGACAAATTGAAATATGTGCGAGCAGATGATGATTTAGTGATGCCTATCAAAAAAAATTCCTCGTGTGAAAAATCACATGACAACATTATACGTATAACACACTAATTAAGATCTACACAACATTAAAATCTAGTGATCTAAATACACAGAAAGGTAACACGTGTGAACAACAGGTTGCGGTGCAATCAGACACGGAAAGGGAATATCTGCAAAATTGTAAAGTATCTAGCAAGAAACGAGAAGCATAATTCCAGGGGTGGTTGATTTCCAAAGACATCCATTTTCCATTGATGTCAAAGGGGGGGAATAAAGGAAATTAGAGAATAAAAGAAAAATAAAAGGAGAATAAAGGAAAATAGAAGAACTGAAGAAATTATCTATGCAAAAGAATAGAACAAGTTCAAAATGCATGAGCAAAGGGGGAGCATTTTTATGCACAGAAGAAGATCTCAGTTTCAGGGGGATCTCATTGTAATTTGGTGTTGACATCAATGCCAAATGGGGAGATAATTGAACCTTTGTGTAGTCATTGATGTCAAAGGATGAACCAACAATGTTTGACCAACAAGCTTGATAAAGATGTCAAAGGATTAACATTGTTGAACTTTTCGTTGTCATTGATGTCAAAGGATAATGCAACAAGCTTGATGAAGGCTTGGTGACAAAAGAGAAGGATGAAAAAAGATGAAAAAATATAAGGATGTCAAAGGATGAACCAACAATATTGATGAATGAATATGAGTTTGATGTCAAAAACAAGAGATGGACAACTTGAAGCTAGAAGAAATCAAAGTGTACGAATAAATCAGTCAAAGTCGCTTTATGTTCAAATCTAATTTGAATAAATACATAAAGAAGAAATGTGAAAGGCCAGGAAGTGCACAAATCCAAATATGGCATGGGAAATATGTGCACAAATACCACCAAGACGATAGGAATTAGTGCACAAAACCCCATAAAGTTGATGTTGAGTATGGTTGTCATTGATGTCAAAGGAGTTCATTAATGACAAAGGAAATGACATGACATGTGTGATGAGGTTGCAAATTCATATGATGATTTTCTAGTGCTCTCATGAATTCATTTTTACAATTTGACACCATTCTGTAAAAGTATGGCAACTTGTTGAAACTCTTGATGAAACTCTGAAAATTGACTAAGTATAGGAAAATCATAGTTCATTAATCACAAAGGAATATCAAAGGAAGTGATGAATGGTATGTAGAATTTGTGATGAGGTTGCATAGTCATATTATGGTGTTCTAGTCCTCTCATGAAGTCATTGTTACAATTTGACACCATTCTGTAAAGGTATGGCAACTTGCTGAAACTCTGAAAATTTGACTAAGTATAAATTCTTCTTAATCTGCCTAAGGGGCCTGTGTAAAATACATGCCATATTCTATATTTAATGAATTAAATTATTACGAGGATATATACATCTATATTTTTTCCTTGTGAATCTAACCATATGATTGGTTTGTCAATACAATATCTGAAGATGAAGTTATTAATATACCAAAAGTGCTTCTTGGCATGATTTGCACTATTTCAGTTCTGGTAAATCTTCCTAACTGGCCTCAGTAAAATGCTTTCCATATTTTGTAGGATACTGTTAAAAATTATATGAGACCAATAGGGTTTATCTTGTTGATGTGTTCATCTGACCATGGTCTTAGTTCTCCTAAAATGTGTTTGAAGAAAAAGTTACAGGGCTTCCAAAATGAGGTTTCATACTGTATTGGGAAATTTGATGAAAATTTGCTGAAAATTGACTAAGTATTGAACAATCAGTCTAAGTTTCCCTAGTAAAGTGTATGCCATATTTTGTAGGAAATTGATAAAACTAATCTGATACCATCAGGATGTAGCTTGTTGATGTGTGCATCTAACCATGGTCTTATTTCTTCTAAAAGGTGCTTGAAGACAAATTTATAGGTCTGTCAAAATGGGGTTTTGAGTTGTTTTGCACCAGTTCATGAAAAACAACGTTCAACATAATGAAGAGATGCATTGGTGAAAAGGTTTTAATGAAGGGACACAATGATGAAAAGACACAATGGTTCACATACACGATGAAAGAAGTATTTAAACATAAGTTCGAAGTAGAAGAAAGATGTCTTAGCAATCCAAATTAATGTAACAACAAGATAAGACAAAGACCAATGAAGTGAAGAATAATCAGTAACAGAACTGAAGAAAAAGATCAAATTATGGAGTTAGGGTGGTTTTAGGGAAGGTTGCAATCCTGCAAGGGTGTTGTAGCCTCCTTACAATGGTGGATGGAAAATAGGGTGTTGTAGCATCTTTGCCTGTTGGAGTAGGAAGAAACTAGGGTGTTGTAGCATCTTTGCCTGTTGGAGTAGGAAGAAACTAGGGTGTTGTAGCATCCTTTAGTTGTAGTTGAAAAACTTGGGGATTAGTGTGTCCAAAAAGTTGTAGATTGCAAAAAAAATTGTAAATATAATTTTGCAGTTATAGAAAGTGTTTGTGGTTTTCCCAATTGGGTTTCCATGATAAATGTTGTGTTCTGTGTATCTTTATGATTTCGTGTTTTAATGAATAAGTTAAAAGTGGTTTTAAATTGTTAAAAATTATCAATATTGATTCACCCTCCCTCTCAGTATTGTCTGATATTCCAATAGTTGAATTATAAAAGGATGGATGCAGACACAGTATAAAATATGGTGGTTAGCTTGACCAAGAAGCAAGAAAGTTGGGATGTCATCAGTTAAAAGGAATCCCAACTTGTGTACACATCTATTGAAATAGAAAAAGTACAAATATGCAAGATATGGAAGAATTATGGTAAGCTTGTGGAAATAAATACTTGAATATGATCTTATTTGTTTGGGAAAGCTTCTAATTCTTGGGGTGTAAATGGATTGTTGATCACAAAAGAATTTTATACAGCATATCTGAACTATGCATATCAATAGAAGATGAACAATAAGAAGAGCACACAGTAGAAGGATACCTAGAATCAGGATGTGTGAAGGTTTTACTTACTAAATTACTCAGATCGCAAAATCGAAGAAGTGACAGAGTGTAGAAGAATCACAGATATCGAAAGATTTCATGTTGCATAAATTTTTATTGTGACATATGGCAGATTGTTGTGACACAAATAACAGAAGGCTAAGACGCAGATCAAAGAAGTTGCAATAGTTGCAGATCATAAAGCCACACATCGTAGATAAGGTCATTTCAGTTTTTAGTTTTGATAACACACACATTTTCTTATCAGAGAGGTGGGAAGGGGAAAGGAAAGGGAGTTCTAGCTTCATTCCAGTAGGGGCTAGTAATACCATGAAGGAGGAAGGAAGGGGAAAGGAAAGGGAGTCACATCTTCCTTCCAGTTGAAGCTGGTAAAACAATTCGGGATTCATAGCTTGCTTCTAGTTGGAGATGGTAAAACAATTAGCGGGTCGTATCCTCCTTCCAATCAATGTTTGTAAATATGGGAGTCGGTGCTTCCATTCAGTTGCAAGTGAAGAAATAGATATCATAGTCTTCAACGGGTTGGTGCCTTAACATTGCAAGTTGGATCTTGTGCAAAAGAGACAGATATCTATTCAAGTTGGTTCCCAAAGTTCAAGAAGTCGGTGCATGTGTAGATAGAATTCTTTTACAAGTCGGTGCATGTAATCAGCAGGTTGATACTTCTAGATCAGGTTAGAACCTGAGTGAGTTGGTGCTCACAAATTAAATATTGTTGTGTTCCACCTATGTAATATTCCTTTTATAGATCTTGTGCGCAATTGTGTTCATTATTATTTCCACATAAAAGTTTTGAAGTATGAATTTTGATAAGTGCTAAATTGTAATAATCTAGGCAATATATTGATTCATCTCCCCCCCGCCCCTCAGTATATAATAATTCCAACACCCATTTGATTATTGGCACGTTGTTGCGGGTTGTTGTGGTGTGATTAACGAATACCTGTGAGGGGTTCTACTTCCATTTCTTTCAATGGTTTCTCTATAAATTTTTAAGTAATGTGGATTGTGATTTTATGGTGTCGATTGAATGGGTTTATGGTACGAATTTCATGGATTGATGAATGAACCACTTGATGGGTGTGTATTTCATGGGTTTGTTATGGGATTAATGAACACATGTGATGGGTTCTCTGCACATTTTTAAGTAATTTTTATGGTGTGAATTTCATGGCATATTCTTAATTGTAGATCTTAGTTGTATTTTAAATGAAATGTATCATGTTATTTTTGCTAATAAATAAATTGAAAGCTTTTGTTTGTGATAAAATGTGAGTATTTTTTTTTAGTTTTATCTATGGTTTTGGATGTAATTTTTCTTTAGGTTTTAGGGTTTTGAATGTGATTATTTTCCTCCCCTCAATTATATATATTTTATCCATTCCCATCCTTGCAATTATTTCTAGCAATTGCGGAGTTTTTAAATGGTTTTGAGAGTGTTTTGAGTTCGTGAGCTAACAGGATTTTTCCAAGATTCATGTATGTTTATTTTGGTTTAAGTATGACACTTTATGGGATAGATTTAATGAGAAATTAGGGTGCATATGCCAAACATCCAGCTATATAGTATTTAATAATAATTGAGGCCCATTGAGGCACTAGGTGAATTCAAAATGTCATGTTCAGGGCCTAGTTCCAAATGTTTGGTTATCATAATATTTATGTTACCTCAACATGATAGCTCCAACACAATTTATGGGAACAAATACCATCCCCATTTCCAAATCAACCCTTGCATATAAACACCCATTGTTAGGCTATCATAATATTTATGTTACCTCAACATGATAGCTCCAACACAATTTATGGGAACAACTACCATCCCCATTTCCAAATCAACCCTTGCATATAAACACCCATTGCTAGGCTTCTCTCTCCCATTAAGGATTCATTAATGGGGGGAATTAGGAGAAGCCTTGATTTCAAAACCATTCATGAATTTAAAACCCTTGATGTTGAAACAAGGGAGGTGCAAACCAAACTTATTTGTTTTATTGATTTACGTGTATGTGAGGTTGATCATGATGTTATGTTTAGTTGGGAAAAGAGATTACCTTCGATTTTACAAATTCCATGGAGTTGAAGTTGGAATTTGTAGATAAGTTGTTTAACAACTCACACCTTTCTCTTGGACTTGTATGTTTCAAAGTGTGGAGTTTACAAATAAGGTGGACAACAACTTGGAATTTCTTGGTTGTTATTTATTTCATTATTTCATTTATAATTATAAATTGGGGTGTTGCATAATGTATTGATATTAATTTAGATTTGTACAAGGCGTTATGTGGATTAGGGAATTTGACATGTATTTTTATCATTGTTTTTTATGTTGTGGATAGAGTTGTGATTAGTTTGATGAGGATGGAATTTGCTTGATCATATTGAGTCGAGTTCCCCACATTTGCTTGATTCCACATTGTTGCTTGCCTCCAAGGAGGAATTGAAAACCCATATCCCTGGCTTGTTCCCAATACACTTGGGTTGTTTGGAGGTGTTGTAAAATCCCATCTTAGATTGTCCCCTACACTAGCTATAAGAAAGAGGGGAGGTGGACCATTTGGATGATATTGGAGGGTAGGTTGACCAATTGGAGGATACTGGGGGATCTTTATTTTTATAAGGTCTCAGAAGAAACATGTATTGTATGCAATTTGATCGAACGATACTATCCTCCTCAGCTCAATCTCATCCACAATTTTGTCCACCTCCTCCCTAGTCACATTCTCCTTTAGTTATCATCATTGGACCTTTGTTTATTTGTTTTCATGCCTAGCCAATTTCTTAAGGTATTTATTGTCCTACCTTTGTTTTTATCTTTTCATCCTTCCTTGCTTCTGTAGTCCTATCCTTTGCAATTTACTTCTTCTTCAGTCTCATTTCCTACAACTCCTTTTTCTTTTGTTCGAGCTCTTCCAAAATTGTGATGTAAGTAGTTGTGAATTTATGCTTGATTGAAGAAAATATTTTGGTCCTTCCCTTTCCTTCCTACTCACTATCTCTACCGGTAGCCTTAGGAATTGTCCAGGCAGTGGTGAGATACTTGACTAGACCAACTAGTATTTCTACTTCATTTTCATTGTCTTCACTTGGTTCTTCATTCCTTGCAGTATCGTCTTCATTCCTTGTAGTATCGTCTTCTACACCATCTGCATCCACATAATAGTGACAACTTAATTGTTCATGTATGGTGTCAGTGAAGTCATGTCGAGGCTTTATTCATTGGTGGCAGTAACAATGTGTCTGTTCATATTCATCATTTGTTCCACTAACCTCTCAGGCTATGGTACCTAGCTTGGAAATGTCAACCTCTCTTCATTGCTTTGTTGTGCTTGACAACCTTCAACAATAATCGATCAAGAATAGTCAGTTTTAAGTTGCTCTACATATTTTGTTTATGTTTGGTGTAATCCAACTCTCCTTCTTGATTCGGTTTCTTCATCAATAGCATCAATATCATTGATGTGACCATTGTATTGAGTTTCATTGACCTATTCATCACCATCACCCAATGGCTATCCCTATCCTTGCAATAGGGATAAGATGTTGTCCACATCATCTACATCTTCCCAACATATACACCTTCAAATTCTTGGTTAAAAACCATGTCATGGATGAGAGCATCATAATGTAGTGGAACTATTCTAGTTCACTTAAATCCATCCTTGATCTTTGAAGCTGTTAGTTCCCTTTTAAAATCATTACTTGCAAGTTCTGCAAATTCATCCCTTTTTACCTCTATCCTAGGGTTCTTAGCCATCCATGAAGCTCTGTCAGACCTGAAGTAACACTTAAATGGACCAAACAAACTCACGTCAATTGGTTACAACCTATGAGTGGTATGTGCTAGTAGAGTCAACAAGTCGATTCCCATCCTATTTACCTCTTAGACAATTTGTAGAGCTATGTGGCTTCCATGGCCATAAAAAATCAACAAGTGTATATTTTCCGTAGATATACCACTAGGTATGGATGTGGAAAAATGCAAAATCCAATTCATGAAAAATCCTTTAGTCATCCATGCATTGGGATGTGCATACATTCATGCTCTTGGCTCATAGTTCTTGATATAATTATTTAGTTGGGTCTTTCTCTTGAACAAACAAAACCTAGGGATCGATGCACCAATTGCGTTTACATGACATAGAATAGTAATCCACTCCCTTCTCTTAGGAATAATATTTGGCACATTATTTTTTCCTCTCTTGGAAATTACTTGCATACCTCAATTCCTTCATGTTCATAATCTAGTTTCACCACAATTACGTATACAGGTTGGACCATATGAGTGCTTATGATATGCACTTGGCATAGTGTGATAGAACTTGACCACAATTGTAAGGCACAAATTCATAGCTATGTTTCTATCTAGGCCCTCTATTGTTTGCAAGACAATATCTTGGTGTCTAGCCTTGAAACCTGCCCACCATGCTTTCCCAGGAAATCCATATTTAAATAGATTTGTCCTTGACTGATAGATTTGTGCCACATTCTATTTCAGTTGTATGAACTCCATCCCATGGCCCATGCTAGCTATCTCCTTACACCAAACAACCCATTATAGAAAATTTGGGGTCTAAAATGGGCCTCCAAAGAATAATAATAAAATAATATTTATGAATTTGAAGAGAAAAAAACTACTTTTTTTCTTTGTATTTTCAACATGTTTCCCTGTGGTTTTACTCAAATTTCAAGCAAGAGCACTCATTTTATGAGGAATTAATTTTTGCATCCAACAAGTACACACACTACATACTTGATGGACCCCACCCCATGAAAAATAAGAACTATATAAAAAAGACATGTTATTAAACTCTTCATCCAACAATTGTTGTCACTCAAAATTTGAGTAAAACCACAGGGTGATATGTTGAAAATACGAAGAAAAAAGTAGTTTTTTTATGTTGAATATGCCAATTCAACCATTATGGTTGACACTTTTTCCTGAAATTATATTAGTTCTTGAATTCAAAGTCATCAAGAAGTTATGGTTGGCTCTTTTCTTATGAGGCCCATTTTAGACCCCAAATTTTCTCTAATGACTTCCTCTTCCTCCTATTCTGTCAAAACTATGAGAGGGCCTCTTCTCTTGGTATGAGTCAAACCATTTATCCAATAATGCAAGGGCATTGGTCCAATCCCATATTTCCTTGCAGCTGCTCTCACCGAATACCCATTGAATTCTACATCATTAATCACCTTCAACATTTCCTCTTTTGTCCAACTCCTGATAGCACTGATATTCTTGCTTGAACTAGTTCCTTGCACAGTTGTTTATGGTGGAGCATAACCAAATACCTCTACCTTGTTATGGTGTTTAGCATTTGTATTGGCATTTCCTAGCACTATGATTGATGGTTAACCAGCATCAACTCCTTTGACTTGCTGTGGTTTTTAGCATTTGTATTGGCATTGTGGTCTATTTCCTTATCTGATGAAGTATGTCGTAGTTGGGTACCCCTAGTCATTCATATTCATGGCCTCCTTGTATGATTCACATGGTTCCCTCTTTCCATGACTATATAAACTTCTATTACACTAACAACCATTATTGTTTATCTATTGGATGCATGTAAAATTATATAAATATGAATCTATCCTGCAATAATAGATCTAGTAGGGATGTTTGTTAATTTTCATAGGTATTTAATTTGTTGTTGATCTTAGTTTGTGAATAAATTTAAATACATATAAATCTGATTGTTTCTAATATCACTTTTTTTTCTTCCCTAAACTACCTAGAAACTGTTTATTTTCTTTGAGGATCAACAAGTATTTAGTCTCAGTTGTTATCTTAGTTGTTTCAATGCTTTGTTATCTCTTTGTTTCATGAGTGTGTGTTAGTTTTTCTTATGATCTTATTAGCTTAATTAGGCTCTTTATCTGAAAGAATAACAAGTACAACAAGATGCATAACATGTAACAGATACACAAGACACAAATATTTTCACTGGAGAAACCATAAAAGAGAAAACCCACAAACTTCCTCAGAATAGTACAGTCACAAATACTTTGTAATAATATGATCAAACCTAGTAATACGAAGTCTCCAACATCTATCTATATCTCCTCTCTTTTCTCTCTTCTCTCTTGCAAACTTGAGTGAGTGTGATGTGTGTATAAATGAGGGAGGGAACCTCCCTATTTATACCCTTCATGTGACCAACCTTTTACATTATTGGGGCCAACCTATTACCCTAACAGGGCCGACTTCTCCTAGAGAGACTCTAAATACACAGTATATGATGTTACACTAGGCATTGTTTCCTTGACTTACAATGGATGTTGTACCTCAAGTTATAGACACAATAAAGACATCCCACAAGGAGGAAAACACATCTCTGATAGGGGTACAACAACATACAATTATAATATACATCAAAATATCTTCTGATGTTACAAATACATCAACACTCCTTCTTAACTAGGAAGTTATTCTCTCTCTTCCACAGTCATCAACACATCTAGTCAAGTCTTCATTGTAGAGTCATCATCACAGAGTCATAGAGTCATCATCATAGTTGTTTCCATCATCAAACAGTACTATCTATCATCAAAATTTTCTACAGAGCCATCCATTTTTCATGTTGGGTGTAGGCCTACTCCTCATCCAGGTATTCATCACATCTCGAGCAATACATCACGTAGGAACTGTTTAGGACCTTCTTTACATTGCCACAACAATAACCTACATCTCCTTATACCTTTATCTCATCATATCCATGTCATCCCTTTTGTCCTACAAAAAAAAAATAGAACAGAGCACAGCCCAGATGCATACCACCTGCGTTATATCACCATAGGAGTAAGCCAGGATCTTTTCATGTCATCAAGAAAACTTGCAAATTCTAATATGTGAGAATTTCCTAGGAGCACACTCATTGCATTACATCTCTACATGATCAACCTATGTTCTACCAGTAAGGGGGAACCACCTAGGTGCACCTCAAGTGCTTCGTGACCTAATCATATCAACAAGGGAACACACACATATATAGATATATATGTAAGGATTGATATGACCTAACAACCTACTGCACCAGGACTTTTACATTCTAGGTCAACCTCAAGGACTTATTACATCTGAAAAACCTGTGTCCAGGATATTTTCTACTCAGACAACCTTTAGGGCATATTACATCAGAGTAACATGTGTATCACGCTAGGGCTCCTTTTACGCTCGAAAAACCCACAAGACTTATTACATTCAAGTAACATGTGTACCACATCAGGCCTCATATTTACACTCGAATAACCTGTCTCGGGACTGATTACGTACAAGGATAACCTGCGAGCTTCGCCAGGACTGATTACATCGGAGGACAACCTACAAGAATGATTACATCTAAGCATCCTGCTTCACTAGGATTTTTCCCACTCAGAAAACATATCTCGTTTCCCATGTGAGATATTATTCATCCGTGTCTTCTGGTCTCTTACTATTTCTACCATAGAAACATATCAAGACCGATTGCATCCAAGGATAACCTATGAGCTTCACCGGGACTTATTACATCCAAGGAAAACCTATAGTACTGATTATGTCTGAAAAACCTATGATCTTCGTCAGGATTTTATGCTCAAACAACATATCTCTCACCTATGCTAGAACACATCACTCCCTCTTTTGAGGGGTCTCGTTATGGATCACACCAAGTCTTTCTCTGAAGTACTCGAACTTCGCTCTGGCTAGAGGCTTGCTCAACACATCGGCTATCTCCTTGTCCATTGCCACATACTGGAGCTTCATTACTCCTCTCTGCACCATATCCATGATATAGTGGAACTTGATCTCTATGTTCTTTGACTTGTCATGGAACACAGGTTTCTCCGATAGCTTCACGCAACTCTGATTGTCATAGAAGATACAAGTCACATCCAACTAGACTAGAGATCAAATAAGTCAGACAGTATCTTTCACGACCACACTGCCTCGCAACTAGATGAGCAAGCGACAACATAATATGCCTCGGTTGTACTCAGCACCACTCGTGACTACTTCCTACTGAACCTAGAGATCATGCCAGATCCTAAACTGAAGAAGCAACCCGAAGTTCTCTTCCTATCAGTGGCGCTACCTTCCTAATATGAATAAACATAACCATGTAGGTTAATCTTCTGATTCACATCATATTTGATCCCATAATCTATTTTACCCTTTAGGTACCTCAGTACATGCTTTGCAGCTATTAGGTGAACATGTCTCAGATCGGTCAAGAATTATCTTAGGGTTTTCACCGCAAAGCATATGTCAGGTCTCCTATTCATCAAGTACATCAATGAGACAATCATATGACTATACATCATGGCATCAACCGACTTAGATGAAGCATCACTCAGAAGCTTCAAGTTAGGTGCCATAGGTGTGGCTATTTCCTTGTAGTTCAACATTCTAAGTCTCTTCAGAATCTCTATTGCATACTTTCCTTGACCAAGGAATATCCCATCTGCACTCTACCACACCTCCATTCTTAAGAAGTATTGCATCATACCTAGGTATTTCCTCTTGAAATCTGTAGCAAGTATCCTCCTTGTGTCTTTAATGAGTTCCTCTTTACCTATTAGTTATAGGCCATCGACATATAGCAAGAGCTTCAGTGGTATTCCTCCTTCAACCTTGAAGTAAAGGTTGGAATCCATTTTACTCTTGGTAAATCCTTGGCTCATCAAAAAGCTATCCATCCTGTCGTACCATGTCATTGGTGCTCGTTTCAATCCATACAAGGTCTTCTTCAATTTGCACGCATGGGTCTTCCTATCATGTGTCTCAAATCCTAATGGTTGTTCTACATACACTTCCTCCTCGAATACACCATTCAAGAAAGTTGTCTTGACATCCATCTAGAGTATTTTCCATTTCATAATTGTTGTCAATGCAAGTATGGATCTAATGGAAGTGTACCTCTCCACGGGTGCAAATGTATCCTCATAGTCTATGCCATCTTTCTGTGAGAAGCCTTGTGCTACGAACTTTTCCTTGTATTTCTCGATGATGTCATCTGAAGCATGGTTGATCTTGTATATCCACTTTTAAGTCACAACATACTTATTTTTCGGTCTCAGGCCTATCTCCTAGACATCATTCTTCATGATCGACTGATATTCCTTGATCATAAAATCCTTCCATTCTTTCTTTTTTAAATCCTATTCATAGGTGGAAGGTTCTCTGTCAATGATGTCACACAACAGGTCCACATAGCTATTGTAGGGATTTTCCCTCTTTATTTCTATTTATGTTCCTTCTGGAGCGCCATACATTTATGCTTCTCATATGAGCTCATGTGCCCATGTTGGTTTCCTCTTATGGGAGTCCTTCTCAAGGATTGTCTCTAGCATTTCTTGTGGTTATGCCATGTTATGATCTTCATAGTCTTCTGGAATTTCTTCTCCAATTTCCATACCTTGGGCTCTCGTTTCTTCAAGTTCCTCGTCCTCTTGAATAGGTGTCCTCCCAGATCTGAAGTTTATTTATTCTTCATCAAACGTTACATCAAATGTTGATTTTTCATCAAAAGTTACATCTCTATTGATGTCGATATTCTTGAGTCCTAAGGAGTATTTTCAGTAGGCCTTTGTTGTATCACTATATCCTACGAATATACCCTTCCTCCCAGAAGGATCGAGCTTGGTCCTCTTCTCCTTTGCGATATGTTTGAACATTGGGAAGCTAAATATTCTCTAATGGCTTAATTATGGTTTCTCTCCTGATAAAGCCTCTTCCCGAGTATTTTTATCAAGTACTCAATGAGGATTATGGTTATGTACATACATAGTTGTCCTTGTTGCCTCCCCCCAAAGGTGCATAGGAAGATGCTGGTCATGTAGCATTGCTTTTGCTTCTTCCTTGATGTTTCAGTTCTTTCATTCTACAACCCCATTCTGCCGAGGATTGTATGGAGTGCTCAACTTCCTCTTAATCCCATATTCTTTGCAGAGTTACTTGGATTCTTCTAAGGTAAATTCTCCACCATTATCTAATCACAGAGTCTTGATCTTCCTTTTGGTTTTGTTCTCGACCAAGGATTTATATTCCTTGAACTTAGTGAATACTTCATTTTCCCCTTTCAAGAAATATATCCAAGTCTTACGTGAGAAAGCATCTATAAAGGAAACATAGTACACATACCCGCTTAATGAGCTAGAAGACATGGGTCCACATACATCCAAGTGTACTATCTCCAGTATTCCTTTGGCCTTGCTCTCACTACTGGGAAATGTCTTCTTCACATTCTTTCCTTATGCACATACTTTGAAAATTCCTTCATGCTTTTCCTAGATCTATGGTAGTCCAGTCATTGCTTTGCTTGCCATCAGTAGTTCTCTGTAGTGCACATGTGCAAGACTTATGTGCCACAGTTTGCTTGGTTCAATTGAATCATGAACTAGTGCTTGTTCAGGTTGTCCCTTTAGCTTGTACACGCCTTCGTATTCTTCTCCAATAATTGTTGCATCATCTATTGTATTCCCTCTAGGCCACATCATAACTTGGCCATCGACAAATGAAACTCTCATTCCATTGCATCTAGTGTAGAGATGGAGAGAAGATTATTCTTCAATCCTAGAACATATAGCACATCGTTCATCTTTAGGGATTTACCAGAGTCTAGCTTGTATGAAGCTTCTCCACTCCCTTTTATGGGGTATTGGTAATCATCCCCAAGTTTCACCTTGTGAGGTGAATCATGTTAGACATATTGACGAATGACTCCTTGTATCACGTCATGTGTTTACAAGCTCCATTGTCCACAAGCCAATCAATTCTTCCATGTGAGATAGTTCTAGTAAGTGCTGACATTAGCACATACTTTTCATCTGAATCATCCTTCTCTCTTCTGAAAATTTTGTTTGTTGGTTCATTGTCTTAAGCAATATGAGCATGGTGTCCCTTTTTCCTAATAGGATAGTCTCTTGTAAAATGTCCCTTTTCATCACAAGTATAACATCGAACATTGGAATGATCTCTCTTGGTCTTCTTTTGTTTCTTTTCCTTCTTCTTGTTATGATGAAATTTCTCCTTCTTCTCCTTCTTCTTATAGTCCTTCCTGGTGCAAACTATGAGAGATTGATCTTTAGTTGCTCCCATCTTCTCTTCTCTTGTTACGATTCGAGCTTCTTCTTGGATTCTGCTGAAAGAGATCAACCTCCTTCTTGCACATATTCCTTAAATGAATGAGTCCCATGATCTAGGGATACAAGGTAGTCATCACAATTTATCCTTCTTCGACATTCTCTTCAACTTCTTCAAGTTGTTATTTAATTTGAGAAACCCCTGTGAAGTAAGACTGTATAGTCTCATATTTCTGTATCTTCACATTCTTCAACTGGTTCCTCAAAGTCATCTTCTAGTTGATGTTCTTTCCTTCGAACATCTTTTTCAAAGCATCGTATACTTCCTTCGGTGTCTTGAATGATGACACATGGGGGATGAGGTGATCCTTAATAAAATCTAAAATGGTTCTCTTGTCCTTAGCCAAGTTCTTCTTATGATTATCCTTAGTGTCATCTCCCTATGGTTCTAGAACTTCTGCATTGATGTACTGATACAAATCATTTTCTTTAAGGATCATGGAGATTCTGTAATTCCATGCTCAGAAGTTATCAGCCCCTCCAATATTTTCCTCAAGCTGAGTATGGAGCATCATTTTTTCAAATGAGAACCTCAATCAGAAATAACAAGATTTATATATTACTGATTTGAGGTGTTCGACCTGGTTTCAGAGTTGGCTGACCTACGGTTTATCAGAGAAACCCTAATTTTCCAAACTTGGAGTTTGGGAATTTTGTTTGGACAGAAAGATGCACCTCCCTGAGGTGAGTTTCTCAGCAGGGTCCCTTTCTGAAGACTGAGGTGGGAAGCCTCTGAAACTTGATGACCTAGTTTCTCCCAACACTAGTGTTAGGGTCAAAATTGAAACTTCTTTACATTTTAAACTTCTTCCACCAAAATATGCACCCCATTGAGGTGAGTTCTCCTAGCCCTCTATTCTTGATGATCTGTGGAGAGAACACCTTGAACTAGGAATCCCTAGTTTCCACTACTGCACAGTGCCTTCTTTGAGAAAGGATCTGATACCATGTTAGTTTCTCTTATGATATTATTAGTTTAATTAAGATCTTTGTCTGAAAGAATAATAAGTACAAAAATATGCATAAGATATAATAGATACACAAGACACAAATATTTTCATCGAGGAAACCATAAAGGAGAAAACCACACAAACTTCCTCAGAATAGTACAGTCACAACGACTGTGTCATAAGATGATAAAACCCAATAATAAGAAGTCTCCAGTAGATATATATCTCTCATACCTTGTCTCTCTCTCTCTCATGCAAACTTGAGTGACTGTGAAGTGTGTATAAATGAGGGAGGGCGCCTCCCTATTTATACCCTTCAAGTGGTTGACCTTTTACATGACTCGGGATGACTTGTCACCCTAAAAAGGCTGACTTCTCCTAGAGAGACTTTGAATACACATTACATGATGTTACACTGGGGACTATTTCCCTGAATTACAATGGAGGTTGTACCTCAAGGTCTAGACACAATAAAGACATCCCACAAGGAGGCAAACACATCTCTGATGGGGGTGTAACAACATACAATGATTACACATTAGAGTATCTTCTGAAGTTACAAATACATCAACAATGTGCACATCAGTATGTTTCTTTTGGGAGCCATAAGCACAATTAGCTTAAGTGTGGTTGCATATGAATGGTTTCAATGTAAAGGGTTACTTTCAGTGAATATATGTCAATCCTAAGGAGTGGTCAATACATGATTTGGATTCTATTTATGACATTGGTTTGGTATTTGGGTTACTATTTTATCTCTCTCAAATTGAAGAGAGATTGTTCCCACTATTGAGAATGTGTATAAAAAAACTCAACTCAACTCCATTAAGATAATCTATGATATTCCCATTAATTTGATAGGTCCAGTGGCCACTATTTGACATTCACAAAAAGTAATGTAAGTAGTAAAGAAAAAAGTAACACTACAAAAGTAATGGTTTTATAAATCATATTGATAAGGAGGAAATGGGATTTTAATCAATCTAGGAATAAAGTAAATTGGGTAGTTACCAACATGTATAATAGTATATAGGGGATACATCATGAGTATTGGTAGGATTAATTAATCCGCCCTTTTCCCACATAAATTTATTTGATTCATTTAGCCTAGCTTAGGAGGTCACCATCACCCACCAATGCATGGGGGACACACCTAAGGGTCATCTGCCACTTACTGCACCTGATTGCATAAGTTTAGGAGCCCTAGGGACAAATCCCTACATTATAGGAGCCCACTCTGAGTGACACCAGAAATCACCTTTAGTTGGATGTGGTAGGTAATTATTCATGCTTAGTTATGCTTCATATACAATCAGTTAGATCACATTTTATGCTTCAGATACAATCAGTTAGATCGCATTCAGTTAGATTAGCACCAGTTTGCATGATTCATGGGAGTGTAGGCACCTTTATTTTCCTACTCTCACCTACCATCATCAGTTAACAGATTATAGACTGGTTTAGTTATCTAGAGTAAACTAGTGAGCTCCTGCCATGATTATTTCCACTCTGAGTTAGCTTACCACTCAGTTTGAGTTGGTGAATTCGAATATTATCTACAATATTTGAATTCTATTTATTTTACTACCATTGTATTACTGATTAATTAATGAATATTAATGTTATGATAATATGAGCAATACTTGTCCAATTTGTGTGAAATTTCTGTCATGAATCCGTTGTCCAGTTTACATTGATTTGATAATTCCACTGCATACTTATTTTCAGATATCTCTCATTTTGGATTGTATATCTATGGTTCATGAAATTTAGCATGGTATCAGAGCCTATGTTCATGCCAGCAACAAACCTCTGATACCTCCATGCTTGCACCAGAAGCAGTTGAGTTTCCGCATCATTCTTGGAATCATTGCCTTGCTCCCTCTGGATTCTGTCCAGAGAAGTCTATCCAAGTGTGATGGACTCTGAAAAAAGTGCACATGTCAAGGTGGAAAGGTTTGAACTGACAAATGTTTGTGAATTGAATTTTCTTTTGCAGTGATGTTGTAGTTACCTAAATAGATCTTGAATATTTGTTGATCAACATAGAGTGAAATGGAGAAATTAGCTCCTCTATCACCTAGAATAATTACACCCTTCAATTACATTGATTGGAGGGCATATATGCAGATAGACTTGCGTAGCAAAGGCGTGTTTAGGATGAAAATGGGAAGAGAAGTTGAGCCCCAATAGTATGTTGAGAAATACAAGTTTCTAAATAGGCTAGATGAAGTTTTCGGCTCCATGTGCATCCGCATATCTAGGGAGTTGATGTTCCACATTGAGGGAATCAAAACTCTGAAGGAAGTATGGGACAAGATTGAATCTTTGTTTTCAAAAAAATATGAGCTTAGAGGCCATATTCTGTAGAATGAGCTCATTGCACTCCATCCCAACAACTTCGAGACAATTCAACAGTTCTTCTTGAAATACAAATCCCTAGTCTCGCAACGCAAGAAATGTGGGATAGAGAGGAAGGATGATCAACTTGTACTGTCAATTCTGAGCAAGCTTGGCTCACAATTCTCAGTGTTTGTATCCACATTCCACTCTGGAAGAGTATCCATCCCAAATTGGAAAATTCCCTCTCTAGATGCGTTTGCAGAGTCATTGATCCAAGATCAAGACAAATTGATTCAAATGGGAGTGCTCAATGCCTCCAAGAATCAGACCCTATTAGCTGGAGACTATGGGAATGCACAAGATAAAGGGAAGGAGAATAAAAAAGTTGGTTCAAATTCAAAGGAGAAGCATAACCCTTCCGATGGAGGCTTAGGTTCCAAGAAGAACAAGAAAAAGAAATTTGAGAAAGCTCAATGATCTTACTGTATGAGAGGATTTCATCCAGAAAGTCATTGTATGAAGAAGACCATTGATCAAATGACAAAACTCCTTGAGAAGGACAGTATTTTCCTCCCTGAAGGCACAAGGAAGACTGAATATATAGAAAAGTATGAAGCTCATGATGAGATATGCCATGCACTGAAGGCTATATATTCAAAAACACATGCCTTCCTCATTCATTCAACAGCCTCCAATCATATGGTTGCATCCAGAGAATCATTCTCTTCATTATAAACTATTGATGGTCTGAGTATTCACATGGGTGATGATACCCAAATTAGAGCTGAAGGAAAGGATTCTATCAAGTTAAAACATGGAGTGTTGTTCAGAATTGTACTCTATGTGCTCTCTTTAGCTACAAATTTGTTATATGTATACCGAATGACACATACTAGCCCACCAAAGCGAGTAGTATTTGGGCATAACTCAGTGGAGATCACAAATATCTTATCTGGGAAGATTATAGCGAAGGGTTTTGCAAACCATGCCTCCAAGGTATATGAATTCTCACACTTTCTTCCATACTCATATCCAGTACAACCTCTTCTGCCATTCGAAAGGGGAGGTAAAAAAGTTATATCTACACCTTTTTTTATTGATGTATTGTCTAATGTTTCAAATTCAGAAGATGAGGAACAAGATCAACATGATATTGATATTGAGATTGAGCCTCAAGAGGATCTAGATCCAGATCCAACTCTTATTCCAATTCAAAATCCTAAATGGGCCCAAAATCTCATTGAAGCAACTGGGAATGTTGTTGGGGATTCATATGAGAGAAGAAAAATGAGGCACCAGTATTACAATGAACATGTTGTGCTCTCTCTTTCAATTTCACTTCCTTCAGTGAGGTGCAACAAGATTCCCGAGAGATGCTACTTGATGGTGGGGATTGATCCACAATTCGACCCACTGAAGCAAAAAATGGATCAAGTCACTATTCCTTCAAAAATAAGAACAAAGGAATTATTCCTTCTCCTATATATCATCATATTGGAAAAAGATGGAAAAGTTCACATGCACAGTCCCAGGATTTTGATGCACATAAGAACCAATATTCGGCATTACTGCTCCACAGAGTTGCAAATTGCAGCAATTTTTTCACTAGGTTTTGCTCAAAGAGAAATTTTTTCTCTCAAGCATGGAAGCTTGTTTCCTAATTACCTTCTTATTTTGAGGGAGGGGGAGGATTCCCATGAGGTTTTCCCAATTTTCCTTGTTTAATAAGCAATATTTTATTGCATTTAGATTGTATGGGTGGCTTTTGGCCCAGCTGTCAGGGCCCAAGTTGTCCAAAGTTAGGATAAGGGGGTGTTAGGATTAATTAATCCCCCCTTTACCTACATAAGTCTATTTGATTCATTTAGCCTAGCTTCAAAGGTCACCATCACCCACCAATGCATGGGGGACACACTTAAGGGTCATATGTCACTTACTGCACATGATTGCATAAGTTTAGGATCCCTAGGGACCAATCACTACATTATAGGAGCCCACTCTGAGTGCCACCAACAGTCACCTTCAGTTAGCTATGATAGGTAATTAGTCATGCTTAGTTATGCTTCAGTTACAATCAGTTAGTTCATAGTCAGTTATATTAGCGCCAATTTACATGATTCATGGGAGTGTAGACGCCTTTATTTACCTACTCTCACCTACCATCATTAGTTAACTGATTGTAAACTGATTTAGTTATCCGGAGTTAACTAGTGAGCTCCAGCTGTGATTATTTCCACTCTAAGTTAGCTAACCAATCAGTTTGAGTTGGTGAATTCGAATCGTATCAACAGTATTCGAATTCTATTTTTTGTACTACCATTGTATTACTGATTAATTAATGAAGATTAATGTTATGATAATATGAGCAATACTTGTCCGATTTGTGTGTAATTTCTATCATGAATCTGTTGTTCAGTTTACATTGATTTGATCATTCCACTCCATACTTCTTTTCAAATAGCTCTTATTTTGGTTTGTAGATCTATGGCTCATGAAATTTAACAAGTATAGAGGCATATACTGGTATATAGACATGAGGATATGCTGGTATGAATCGTTGTGCTATTGCTTCCCCATCCATTCTCCAAGAATTGGGGATACAACATACACACTTGAACCTTGATAATAGAGGAATATTTATCTAGGTCAGAGAAATATTTGAAACATTGAGGGAAGATTGATTCCAAGGAACATATAAGATTATATCTTCCCCATACTGTATAGAGAAACCACACAACTAATCCATTGAGACTCTTGAATATGGTGAATTAGTTAAGCCATAGAAAATTATTCTTCGTGCTCCACGTTGGGGGATTACATCATGCATTCTTCAACCCTGGTAATAATTCCTCTTTTTGAAAGGCACATAAATATAAAAAAACCACTGATGGGATTGATTCTAAGGAAGAAATAAGTTTCCTTATTTTTCCTTACTACTGAAGAGGATAACATGACACAAGTTTCCTTATTTTCCTTACTACTAAAGGGGATAAGATTATTTGTTTCCTTGTTGTATTTGCATCAATTTTCAACCAATATCCTATGGAGGATAACATGACACAAGTTCTCACATTGCAAATTAACATTAACTTGTTCAAGTATAGTGAAACCTGCCATAGGGTTTTCAAGTTTTGATGCCTATCTCATAATGCTACAGTTTAATTATGTTAATGCATATCTACAATACTACAATCAAATGCTTTTGTTAGTTAAGAAACACTATAATGACAAGATCATCAGTTTTGATGTATTTAAAATGTGCGGCAATTGGAACATTTCTTCTTGATTTGGAAGTAGTTGGTGCCTATGGATTGATCATTGGATTTCCCGGTGTATTTTTTGTTGGATTTAGGTGGACTTTATTAGCGAGGTGTATTTCATTGCTAGTGTAGTTGACATCATTAGTTTCCTAAGTCAATGTCAGTTTTTATCATGTCTCCCTCCCTTATAGTAATTATTTCAATGCTATGTTCTCACTTTGTTTCAAGAGTGTGCAAATCAGTTTGTTGTGTTTGGAAACCATACAAACCATTAGCTTATCCAGAGTTTCATATGCATGGTTTCAATGCTAATATTTGCTTCTCATAGAATAGTTGTCAATCCTAAAGAGTGTTTGATAGAGGCCTGTGATTCTATTATACGGTTTGGTATTTGTGTTATTGTCTTGTCTCAATCAAATTGTTGGGATATGAATGCTACCTTGAACAATGGATATTATACATTTGTTCATTTTTAATGTATAGAGAATATAAGTGGATTGAAACCTTATGTTAAAGAAACATATAAATATAAATATGTGCTAGAGAAAAAATATAGTAGACATGTTTGTTAATGTGTTGGGTGTTGGTGATGTGTGAGGCATGTTATCAATGATCCCTTCAAGTAGTTGTTGAGTCCAAGTGGATCTATGAAGTTAGATGGTTGAAATTTATAGAATTTTATGTTAGTTTTGATTGGCTCTTTGAATTGACATGTATTGAAGTCTTGTGTATCTGAATGTGTGGTTATGATCAATCGGAGTATGGTCCAATGGATATGACACGTACAAAGAATATCCTTTTGCTTTCCAATAGAATCACAGTTGATTTGATTGGGTCGGTTCATAGTTAATGTGTTACATGTTGCTTACATAGGGATGGGTTGTTGACAAACACAATAAGTGAAGTTGAACAACTTGTTTCCCTTCCTTGTGTAGGTGTTTTTCAATTTTGGGCTCATGATATCATTGATCCTGGAACATATGTATCCAAATTTCATTCACTAGGTTTGATTAGATGGTGTTACTGTACTCTGTATATTGATATTTGCAAGAGGTTTTAAGGTTTGATGGATCTTATATGCCAGAACATAGTGAGATGTGATAGTGATATGATTTTTTGTAAGGTATATTCAGCTAGAATGGGATTGGGAACTGATGTTTTGTAAGGTGGATCTGTAAACAATGCACATTTTGTCATATAAATCTAGATATCGGTTAGTTTTGGTGCATTGGTAAGCATTTCCTTGAGTCTCTAAAAACTGTCTTCACACTTAGAATTCCATTTGAATTTCACACCCTTCCTCTGCAAAGATGTAATGGGATGAGAGAAATTTGAGAAACCTTTAAAGAACCTTTGGAACTACCCTATTAACCCAAAAAAAGAGCTTACTTTTGATACATTATTTGGTGTCAACCATTCCTTAATAGCTCTTATCTTTTTAGGATCCATTGAGATGCCTTCTTCTGATATGATGTGACCCAAGTAGTGGTTTCTACTCTGATAGAATGAACACTTACTTATTTTTGCATACAACTAATGTTCCTTGAGTACTTACATTACCAATATTAGATTATCTTCATGTTTTTCTTCTGACTTGGAATAAATAAGGATGCCATCCAAGAATATGATTACAAACTTATCCAAATACTTTCTGAAAACTCCATTCATCATACAAATGAATGTTGTTGGTGATATTGTCAATCCAAAAGGTGCCACTATAAAATCATAATGATAATACATGGTCTTGAATGTTGTCTTACTAATGTATTCATTCTTAATCATGACTTGGTGATATCTTGATCTTAGATCTATCTTTGAGAATATATTGGCTCCTATAAAATGATCAAATAAGTCATCAATCCTTGGCAAGGGATACATGTTTTTTATTGTTGCTTTGTTCAATTGTTTGTAATCTATACAAAGTCTTAAAGTTCCATCTTTCTTCTTTACAAACAATGTAGGTTACCACCAAGGTTACTGTTGTAATCTCACGGATCATAGAGGGTTACCAATAATACACATAGAAGCATATAAACATAACAGACACAAGAGACAAGAATGGATGAGGAAGTAACATGTTATATTATAACATGAGGGTCCATACATATACAAAACTGAACCAAGTTCTCATCTGGATCAACAGCCTAATATATATGATTACAAACAGTTACAAATAACTACCTATCGGTTCGGTCAACCGACATGACTTTATGCGGCTGACCTAATCTTAAATTAGTTGTCTATTCAACTAGTCGGCTCACTGACTAACTCCTCCAACATCTCCCCTAGGAACAAAGTTTTTCTTCGTCTCGAAGAAACAGGGGAGGTACTCAACATTGCATTGTTTGAGGTGGTTAATTCTATTATGGTTTGTCTTCATGGACTATGTAGTCGGATGGTTGGTCGTTTCTGCACACATACTTCCACAATGGCTTCTGCTGTAATGGCTAGTTGGTGTTGAAACTCTGTCCAGTTCTGTAGTACTTTATGGATGTCGATAGTCAAGGTTGCAATGCTTGATAGAGTCAACATTTTCTCCTATATGGAGAGATATGTGATGCTTTCCATGTCAGGTCCTATAAATTGATCCTTTTCTTCCGCTGTATCCAATAGTCTCTTCATCCGTGGGCAGATTGTGTCCATCTTGTCGAGGCTCGGTAGTGCTTGTTGTACACATTGGTGTGCTTGTTTCTCCAGTTTCTATAATTTGGTTGCTTCCAATACAATCTGGTCTTGTATTGTACTTCTAATTGTTTCATCGATGCCTTACCTCTTTTCTAGCACTTGGATTTGCTCACGAATCTGGAAGGTCTGCTGAAATACTTGTCCATAGTAGGTAGGCCAATCACGGAGTACTTCCTCTGTGATGATAGACTCTTCCAAGTGGTCCTGCAATACCTTGTGAGCTTTTGAGAATGTTGTGTACTGCTACCTTAATAGCCTGGATGTTTCTTCCTTTTGCTATGTTTTTTTGTATTGTAGATGTGTTTGTAGGGTCGACACCACACTTTCAAATGGCTGATATGCTTTTCCAGTGGCTTGTCAGTGTCAACCTCTATTGGTCTTGATATTACTGTTTGAATCAACTCTTGCATTTTGTCAAAAATTCAATTTGCTCTTTCCTAGTGATGTCGAGCTGCTCTCTTCTAGTCTGGCTTCTTTTTGCTGCTTTTGTGGCGAGATTTTCTAGGAGTTGACCCAACACTCCATCTCTTAGTTTCATTGTGTCGACTGCAGTAGTCGATATAAGTTGGTTGAGGTGGATCACTGTCGAACTTTGTTCTTTGTGGTGTTCTTTCTTCTTTTTGTCTTTTCTTTTTCTTTTGTGTCTATGCTAGTCTATCTGTTACTCTGCCTATGGTTCTGTAAGTGGTTGATTTCCCTTTGGTTGATCTCATGGATGTTGATCTTCATTGGTTGGTGGAATTTTTGGTTGAGTTTCTTGGATAGAAATTGCAGCTCGATGTGTCTCTGGGGGAGTTGAAATAGGTGGTTCAGGGTTTGGAAAAGGTTCTGGATTGGGAGGTGGTGATGGAGATGGTGAGTGGTCTGGTGTGATTGGTGTAGTTGGGATATTTTCAGTCGACAATGGATCTTTGACTTCTGGTGGTGAATTGGCTGGGTCATCAGATAGTAGGTTGTCGATCACCTACTTTATTGCTAAAATATCCTCTTGGTTATCTTCTTCCACGTCTCTTGCTAGTTCATTGGTTGGTAAGGGATGGGAGACATCTGATGGGGTAAATGATGAAGTACGACTTGCAACAATTTGAGATGTCTTGTCAGGGTTCCTTAAGAATATGGATTTGATAGTTCCCATAGATCTTGGGTTCTGGGGTATTTGGCCTATCTGCTGTGAGAGGGTCTGGTGTGCTAAGCTAGATTCGATTAACGGACATTTTGTGGCAATTTTCTGGGCAGATGTAAATAGTTTAGGGAACTTTTCAATGAATTCCTGGAAGTCGCCATCATGGTCGAACCATTATTTTAGCATATCTGACATAGCATTCTTACAGATGTCGACAAAGCTTATGGTAGGTAGTTGTGGGGTATCTTCTTATGTGATATGGATTGGGGATGGGGGTGGAGGTGTAGATACTAAGTCAACAATATCCTCATAGACTATAGGGTTTGTAGTTTTTACCTTGTTCAGTCTTCCTTGTTTCGCTCATGCGTCAACAAACCGCTTAAACTGTGTCTCGACTGATATTTTGTTTGTTGCAGCATCTTCTATGGTGTCGACAGCAGTAGCCAACAACTCTTTTTCATCTTCTTATTCAGACAAGATAAGCTGACGCTTCCCCTTCCCTTTTCCCTGATTTGTTTTCCTTTTCCTTGAGGATTCTATTTCTTTTGCTATTTTCTTTAGGTTTTCTTCTGTCATGGCATATTCTGGATTATATGCTTTAGTGTCTTCTTCTATTTCCTCTCCTCCCTCCTGTTGATGAGTCGGGATGGTACATTGTTCTGTGGGCACGACCACTTGGTGTTCAATTGGTGCACTTTCGATTTGGAGAGGTTGTGGCCTAATCATCTGTTGGATTTTCCTGGTATCTTCTATTGGCATATCCTTCGACATGAAGGTACTGATATATAAGCGGAGTTCATAATCCTCCTCTTTTTCCTGGTCGGTCAAGGGTTCTTCAATTTGTTGATTTATTTCTTTAGCCCTTGCTGGTATCGACAGGTTGGTATTGGATTGTCGAGCTAATTCTTGGAAAATATCCTCGACTATTGGATAATAGTCGAGAGGTTTTGCTTTTGCTTTCGCCCCCTGCATATACCAAACTGCAGTGTGGTCGATCTCTAGTTGAATATGTGCAGTTTTTGGTAGAATTCTTTGGATGTTCTGAGGCACCCTCCATCTAGTTGTCTGGACTTTTAGAGTTTCGAACCAATTTTCCAGCAGTACTTTGCCATTTTCCATTTCTTTCAGCATTCCATTCTGTGAAAATGATTTGACCCTCCACATGTGATATTTGCCAGGTTCTTGGAACTTCTTATCTCCAACTAGACATAAGTGGTACATGGCTATCCAAATTATCAGTGATGGGAACCTAGTAATTCCAACCGAATCTTGGCATTTCTCACATATGGTCTTGATCATGTCAGCGACATACTGAGCCCAACGCTAAATTTTTCCTGTGTCTGCTATTGTATTGACTGCTTCTAGCATATCTAGCTTCAGATCACTCACTCGACCTGTAGGGGTGAGTCCTATCACTATGATATTGGTGACGATTTGCGGCTCCATGCTTGTATTTGACTGATCATTATCCCTCTCGAGTTCTTCCCTGATGGTGTTCCTGTTAGTCGTTCTACCAATCCTTCTTTTATGCCAATAGGAACAGGGTCGCCCTAGTTTGAGAGACCAGTAAGCTTGTATATGACTTCGCCAAAAATTTCTACTGGTCTGTCGAAGTATAACTTGCCATTGTGATACCGGCTGATGATAAATTTTATAGCTGTTTCTTTTGTTCCACCAAAACTTGCCATGAAAGGTGTATTCATGTAACTCATAATCGTGTTGTGGATTATTTTCTCTGCTTCCTATGTCATTTTCTTGTCCACATAGGCCCATTCTTTGATTTCTACCTAGGTTGCTACCCATGTAGTTTCTTGTACCTTTGTGTTTTTAATGTTTCTTAATCGCCTTACAAGTGGGGTTTCAGCAGATTCTAATTCTTTTGTTTTGGCAGTTGTGGCTCTGGTTTGCTTGGGGGACATTTTGATGGTCTCTTGGTCGGATTTCTTTACAAGGTTTCCGCTCTCAAATTTCTGAATACTTGGTTGCTCGATTTCTGCAAAATGTGGTAATGAATTTTTGTTTGGTGTGGTATTTATAGGTGGATTGGAAGACGATTTTGTCGATGGAGGTATTAATGGTGGAAGTGATGGCCCAGGACGGTCTATTGAGTTTGCGTTAAATGCGTTCTGATTTTGGCGCTCCTTCTGACCATAGTCATGAAGGCTTGATTTGACCTTTGGAGTCATTGGTCGGTGTCGATAATGTGGGTGGTTGATGGTGGTATGTCGATGGGGGGGGGTGTCAGTTGTCAAAGTGCAGTCTAGTATATATTTCAAAATTTTCTGTCATTTTGGCTTATGGGTGTTGGCTCTGTTGTTTGGTTTTGGGATTTTTAGATTTTTATAGGTTTTTCTGAACAGTTATGGTCATTATATATATATCTTTTTTTTTTCTTAATTTTTGTACCGTTTTAGTTGGGAACCATTAACAAGTTTCCGAAATATTATGCCTTGTAACGTCCTTAGTCGGACTGATCCGTTGGCATGAATTTCTTCGACAACGTAAGGTCCCATCCATTATGTGTGTAACTTTTTGCGTTTTCCTTTCACTCAACTGTTGTACCATAGAGCGAGGTCCCCTACCGACATATTTTTGTTTTTGATATTGCAGTCATGCCAAGCCTTCTGTTGCTGTTTTTGAATTTCTTGATGTTGTAAAGCGAGCAGTCAGTGTTCTTCTAGCTTGCTCAGTTGCATTAGTTGGTCCTTCCTACCTTCTTCGACACCAATGTATAAGATATCTACTATGATGGTTATTTGTTGTCGGAAATGTAGTGGAATGACTGCCTCTTAGCCATAGACTAGTCGGAATGGTGTTTGGTCGGTCAAACGTTTGTATGCCATCTTGTAAGCCCATAATACTACAGGGATTTTTTGTCCCAATTATCTTTGTTGGTGTTGCATATTTTTGTTAAACCGCTTGTTAATGTTTTGTTGAATGCCTCTATTTCCCCATTGGACTAAGGGTGATAAGTTTTACTGTGTCGGTGGTCAATTTTGAACTGGTATGTCAATGCTTTGATGGTTTTGTTAATGAAGTGTGATCCTTGGTCACTGATTAAGGTTAGTGGGCATCCAAATCTAGTAATTATGTTTTCATAGATAAATTTACCAGCTACCTCACTGGAACATGTTTCGACAAGTTCTACCTTTGCCCATTTGGTTACATATTCTACTGCAGTTATTATATATCTCGCTCCTGTTCTTTTTGCTAGTATTGGGAATGGTCCTATGAAGTCGATGGCCCAAATTTCAAATGTCAAACTTGAATTTACTGATATCAAGGGCATTTATGTACTAGGAAGAGATCAACCCAATCATTGGCATCGATCGCATTGGCTAACAAAATTTTTGCAATCCTTATGCAATGACGACCACCATAGACTTGACTATTAGATTTTCTTGGCAGTTGTATCTCCTTAAAAATTTCCTCCCGCCAGTCCATAGTGTGCTTTGTGCATGATATTATCTCTTTCGTGTTCTAACACACATTGCCGGAGGATATCATCCAAGCCCATTTTATATAAAAATCCATTTATGAGGCTATATGGTGCAGCCTTCATAGCTAAGATTTGTTTCTTTTTCGTGCTCATGCCCTTTGGTGCTTGACCACTTTCTAAGAATTGAGCTATTTCCTCCAATTCTATTGGGACAGCTTCTATTCGAAATAAGTGTGCATCTGGTAGGTCATCTTCGACTCCTGTCGGGTCCTCTCCCGTGTCGATTTTCGACAGGTGGTCGGGTCTGAGATTTAATTTTCCTGGT
The DNA here is from genome assembly GCA_001517045.1 of Pseudotsuga menziesii. NCBI lineage: Eukaryota > Viridiplantae > Streptophyta > Pinopsida > Pinales > Pinaceae > Pseudotsuga > Pseudotsuga menziesii. The sequence goes on from LPNX011029197.1 coordinate 229,120, forward strand.
CTAACGACAACTTTGAATTCAAATTCTTGGAATAGTAGTAGCCAGCGACAAATCCTACCGTGGTGCAACGGTTTTTTTATGAGGTATTTCAATGCTTGGTGGTCAGTATAGAAGATAAAAGGATTGGCTAGTAGGTAATGTCGGTAATTTTGTAGCGCGAAGACCATTCCTAATGCTTCCCTCTCTATTGTCAAATAGTTTCTTTCTTCCTTTTTTAGTTTTCTGTTGCTATATACTATAGGGTAATCCATTCCATCGTTCCCTGGTTGTGTTAAGATCACACCTATTGCTAGGCCTAATGCGTCGATATGTACATGGAATTTGATCGACCAATTCAGGAACCTGAGGATAGGTGCCTCAACTAGTTTCCTTTTTAATGTGTCAAATGATATGTTACATTCATTTGTCCAGTTGAAATCTTGATCTTCTCTTAATATTTATTCTAATGGGTAGGTCATATCTAAGTAGTATCTAATAAATTTTCTATAATATCCCGTGTGTCCCAATAATACTCTGGCCTGTTTTGGATTTACTGGAGGTTGCAAGTCGAGGATAATCTTTATCTTTGCAAAGTCGACCTTGATTCCTTCTTTGCATACAATATACCCTATTAGTATCCCTATAGGGGTTAGGAAGATGCATTTTCTTATGTTGAGAGATAACTGAATTTGTCGGCATCGTTCTATCATGAGCCTTATCCATTTGTATTGATATTTCAACATGGAGTATATTGTCCAATCATCAAAATATATTGCCATTGTTTTGTAGATATATTCTTGAAATGTTTTGACAACACTTCTCGAAAATACTACAGGTGCGTTTTTTAGACCAAAAGGCATAACTTTGTAGGCAAATGAGCCGAATTCACATACGAATGTCGTCTTTTTCTGATCTTCTTTGGCTATTGGTATTTGGGTGTATCTTGAGAATCCATTTGTAAATGAGTAGCATTCATGTCCTACAACTTCAATTAAGATTTCATCTACGTATGGTGTTGGGAAGGGGTTTGTTAGGGTGACTTTGTTTATTTCTCTGAAATCGACACAGATCCTTAGCTTCGCCAGGTTGTGTTTCTTTGGTTGGATGACCATCAAGCTTGCCCATTCTAGATGATTGATAAGGTAGATAATTCCTGCTGCGAGCATATTATCGATCTCTTTCTTGACTATCTCTTTGTATTTATGAGCTAATTTGTATGGCCTTTTCTTTACGGGTCGGGCATCGGGTTTGATGTCGATCTTCATTTCACCCATTTCATGGACCAGCCCTTTGAGATATTTATAGTCTCTAGCAAAGATATCCTAGAATTCTTTCAGTAGGTTTACTATTTTGGTCGTTTGTTCCTCGCTCCAGTAATCACCAAATTTTGCCATTTTTGGTCGATCATCATTTGATATGTCAAACTCTTTAGTTTTGACTTTGGCATCCAACCATTTTGGTACTTTGGCTTCATTGATCGGTCGAATCGCTTCTTTGAATTGTGAGAATGTAGCAGGGAAGTCTGTATTAATTTTTCACAATGGTCTAGGAACTGAAAACACAATCTCACAAAGAATATAGACAAATATGCATAAAATTGGCAAAAATGGTGCTGCAATGGAAGTAGTAGCTCTGTATAATCAATGAATAATGAATAATACAATACAATGATCATGCAAGATGCATGAATGCTAAGACAATTCGAATTCCCAAGGAGTTCATTTGAATTGAATGAATGGGTGTAGCTTAACTGACTATAAGCCACAGTAAACACACTAGTTAACCAGCTGATCAAGTGTCAATTGACTCAACTAAGCCCTAACTGAAGTCAAAGTGCAATGAATGACTGAGTCTAACTGAATGCAGCTCAAACACATGTCACTGCATGCCAACCAACAAGTGGTAGCGCATCACTAACTCCAATGAACCCCGATGAGGTTAACTGAAGTCAAACTGGCCATCAGTGGTGGTTGGAGGCACCCCTGTTGACTCCAGTTCATTAAATATTAATAAAATAATCAATATAATGAATGGAGGCACCTTCACCACTTAGATTAATTGATTGTAACCATCAGTTAGCAACTAGGTGCATTTATGACACTCATATCACTCTCGGAGTGCTCCAGCTAGCCTCCCCAAATGAAGGAGAAGGCTTAGTTGGCCTCCTTGACTGAAGGTAGGCGTGGGTGTGCTCATGATGATGTCATACAGTGCTCCTCTGATGTCAATTAAGTCAATAAAACTTAGGATAGTGGTTTAACAAGGCCAAATTGACCAAATTAAGTGTGCATGGTGGGTAAATGTCTCCAACACCCCCCCTTAAGCTATACTCAAGAGAAGTAGAAACATAAAGTACATGAAATGCTAGGGCCTTGGAAACAAAGGCCATAGGTCACCCTGTACAATAAATTAACTGCTTAATATAACCAAGGAAACGGGAAAAACCTCATGGGAAAAATACCCCCCCTCAAACTAAGCAGTAAATCAAGAAATTTTGGTTCTTCTATGCAGCAGCATCGTGAGACTGTGCATTTGAACCTATGAATCCAAGCTAAATGAATATGTCTGGAGGAATATTCCTCTTTGGAAGAAGAATAATGTGCTCAATTGAATCAAGAACATAGACAGCTAAAAGATGAAAATTGGACCCATGTAGAGCAACTGAAATCAATTGATAAGAGAGAAAAAGTGCTTGAGGATTAGAACCATGTGTGGAACACTCAAGAAACTGATATGTTGCAGCCTTGAATAGAAAACTATGAGTGGTAAAATCAGCCCCAACTCTTAGGAGAAAGTTTCCAAGCGGATGCAGAATGTCTTCCTCTTTACTAGTTCTGTGAGGAGATAAGCATGTGACCAAAGGTAGAGAAGCCCTGGGACTGTGGAGAGCGAATGCTTGAGCTCCATAATCTGATATAGGTTCAGAAATAGCTAATGGTCGACAAAATAAAATATCAGCAACCTCATAAGAGGAAACTAACACCAAATCCCCAGCAGCAAATTTGAAGAAGAATTGCAGTACTTGATTTTTCACACCGAAATTGGTGAGAGCAGCTTCAAGAAGTACTGAAATATATTGGATTTTAAAATTTGAACCAAATAATATCAGATCAGAAATTAAATCAGATCCAAATAATTTCACAACATATCCAAAACTATGAAATGAAATCAAATCCCCAGCAGCAGTTTCGAAGGAGACTTGCGGTACTTGTTTCTTCGCACCGTTGATGAGAACAGCTACAAGCAGTACTAAAGGTTTATGAACCTGAAATTTTGAACCAAGAAATATCAGATTAGATCCAAATAAGATCATATCAGATCTAATAAGGTTCATATCTTATCCAAAGGTATGGTCAACCGAGACGGTGGATGCACAGCTTTCTTCTTCTTCAAAATTCTGAATTTTGGTGCATGCAATCCTGCAGGATTTTGCTGGAAGATCTAGATCATGGGGAGCGAATCTGTCACTCTTATAATCTGATATTTCTTCCAAAATATCCAAGGTTTTACATATTTGCACACCAGCAGAAACATTAGAGGGAGAAAAATCAAATTTCTCTTCACTTTCGGAAGCAATTACTGGCAAATTTTGCACAGAATTCAAAGGAAAATCACTGGTGAATGTTTGCATGGAAGTGCAGCAGTGTTTTTCTTCAATATTAGAGATTCGAATGTCTTCTTCTATTTCAGCCGTATGAGGAGATGAGATATCAGAGATCTCACAAAATTTCGGAGCATCAAGAGAAGGAGTCACTGCAAGGAGACTTTCTTCAATTCAAATTGACCGTGTAGAAGATTATGCGTCTTCTTCATCTAGAACAACTTCATCAGAGAGAGTAGAGGCTGAGAATTTTGAGTAAAGAACTCGTGTGGTGCTGGATGTGATCTCCAAAGTGATATTATGATCCTCATTGTTCTTGCCAAAGGTTCTGTTCAATTTTGTCCAGAGATCCTTTGGGTATTCAGCAGAACCAATAAGGTAGCGCAAGCTAGGAGAAAGGGACAGACATATTGCTCCAAAAGCTCTATCATTGTCATTTAGCCAGTCATTCTCATTCTCATAAGACTCTTTTCCAAGTCCAATATACAACTCATAGAGACCTCGTCTCTTCATAGATGCAATCATCTTCAACTTCCATTCTGAATAGCTTATGAATGGGGTGAGAAGAGGGACTAATGATTCCATTCGAAGTTGTACCTGTTAAAACCTGCAAATCACAACAAAAGGGGCACCGTAAGGTCGAACAACCTGCACATTTTAGGCTTTCATCACACCCAACATAGTTGATCAAGCAATCTTGATCAACAATTCCTTTACTTGGGGTATTAAGTGGTAAGCCTTGGCTTCTGGTGCAGTGCTGGAATTTTGAGCTTTTGCTCAATTTTTCATGCAAGATCTGTCAAAAACCATGTTTTTGAGAGATATCAGCTTCATCCTGCCATGCGCTCTGATACCATATTAATTTGTCACAGTGGTCTAGGAACTGAAAACACAGTCTCACAAAGAATACAGACAAATATGCATAAAATTTGCAAAATGGTGCTGCAATGGAAGTAGCAGCTCTGCATAATCAATGAATAATGAATAATACAATACAATGATCATGTAAGATGCATGAATTCCAAGACAATTTGAATTCCCAAGGAGGCCATTTGAATTGAATGAATGGGTGTCACTTAATTGACTATAAGCCACAGTAAACACACTAGTTAACCAACTGAGCAAGTGTCAATTGACTATGACTGAGTCCTAACTAAAGTCAGAGTGCAATGAATGACTGAGTCTAACTGAAAGTAGCTCAGGCACATGTCACTGCATGCCAACCAACAAGTGGTAGTGCATCATTAACTCCAATGAACCCCGATGAGGTTAACTGAAGTCAAACTGGCCATAAGTGGTGGTTGGAGGCGCCCCTGTTGTCTCCAGTTCATTAAATATTAATAAAATAATCAATATAATGAATGGAGGCACCTTCACCACTTAGCTTAACTGATTGTAACCATCAGTTAGCAATTAGGTGCATTTATGACACTCATATCACTCCCGGAGTGCTCTAGTTAGCCTTCCCAAATGAAGGAGAAGGATTAGTTAGCCTCCTTGACTGAAGGTAGGTGTGTGTGTGCTCATGATAATGTCATACAGTGCTCCTCTGATGTCAATTAAGTCAAAACTTAGGATAGTGGTTTAACAAGGCCAAATTGACCAAATTAAGTGTGCATGGTGGGTAAATGTCTCCAACAGTTTGCTGCGATCATTCGGTCGGTATCTTCTTTGTTAGTTGTGCCAACTTTAAGCACTGTGCGAATTGGTTTTGTTATTTCTGAGTGATATGATTTCCATCCAAATCTTTTCCCTTCTGGATTTTCATTTTCCATTTGCAGTCTTGTCGACTGTGGTATTATATTGGTTTGTATGTTATTGCATGGTATTGTCGGTGGATCATGGTTTTGTATCAGGTTGTTGTTCCTGGTCGGTTCTATAAATGCTTTTATTTTCTTTGCAGTTTTGACTAACTTTTCATTCTGCGGTATAAAACTGAAGTCCTTAGTGAATTTCTCTCTAAGTTTGTCCCATTGAAATGTTTCACCTCATGCTTCTTGCATGTTATACCATTTGTTTGGTAAGTCGGATAGAGTCGAGGGAAACAGGTGTGGCCATGTACGTTCATCTTTATAACCAAGTCTTCTCCATTCTCTTCCGCATGTTCTTATGTGCTCCTCTAGGTCTTGTCCTTGGATGAACACAGGTATTAGCGCCTGTTTGGTTAGCTTCCTTCCTCTGAATATTTCTACGAAGTAAGTTGAAGCTGTTGTCCAAGTCAGCAATCTTGATTGATGGGTATCCCACCATCGAGCATCTTGGCTTATAAAGGTTTCTATTAGGATTTGTAGTCAGCCATGTTCACCTATGTTTTTAGAGACTTGTTCTATATGCATAACTGGGGATTCTCTTTCTTTATACCTTGGGATTTGTCTAATATTTATATTTGTTGGAGTTAAGGTAGGGTATTCCCTAGTTTTATTTTCGAATATTTTTGGGGTGATGGAGATTGAGAAACATTGATGGACTAGTTTCTTTTGTATAGCTTGGATGGTCCAACAGCCTCTTGCTTGGGTCTCATAGTTTTCAACTTCCCAATCATGTAATTCTACGTCTGAATTATATCCCGCTAAGTCTTGGTTGCCTAAGTGAAGTTCACCATAGCTATTGGGTTTAGTGTAGTCTTCGTTATTTTGAATTTGATATAATTGTCAAATGTCGACTTCTTCATCAATGGGTTCTATCCAAGGTTCTCCTTGGGAAGGATGAATAGGGACTATGACTTTCTATCGATTTCCTTTTAATTTTATCCTTTCTTTGTCTAGAGATATTGATGCTTTCATTTTTCTTCCCCATGGTCGACCTACCAAGGCTGGGAAGAATCTGGATCCTTCTTTAGGGTCAATAATTTCAAAGTGGACTTTAGTCGATATTCCTTTTATTGTCGTATCGAGATTTCTCCAAACCCCGATGGGTTCGATCAGTCCTTGGTTAGCTAACTTGAGGTATATGCCTAACTCATATAGTCGAGGTCTACCCAACTGTTCCCAAGTGTCATGAGTCATAATATTTACTTGTGAACCGAAGTCGAGTACAACTTGTCGAACATGGTATCCTTCGATTTCTAGATCGACAAGTGGGTCGGCATCACTCTTGTCTTTTGGTTTAGATTGCATATGTTTTTGGTTTGTTTTTCTGTATTATTATTATGATTCATATTATACAATAATTCAATGAATTGAGATACCGATTTATCACCATGTACAAAGCGTATTAATTCTTTAACTGTGTTTTGTCGACTATCATCGACTTCTTCCTATCTAGCAAATTCTTTAAACATATTCGTTGCGTCGTTATATAATTGTTTTTTTATTATCCAGGTCAGGATAATCATTCTTTTCTTTGATTTTACTTATACGTGGATTATCTTTTCCAATTTTTGTCCCTTGTCGGGTTACTATGTGTTGGTTCTTTGTATTCATTACATCCTGTTTTTGAACACACGACAAGACATTAACATTTTTTTTTATTAATTTTGTCGAGCATGGTGGGACAATCTCTAATGAGTGATCGCCCACACCACAGCTAGTACAAAACTTTAGATCAGTTCTATCCTTGTATGGACAGTCTACATATCGATGGCCCTCTTTGTAGCATGTAAAGCACCGGATGGGTCGTCATGGCCGATTGTCGCAATTTCCAGAAAATCATCCTTGACCTCCATATCCTCCACGACGGTTGTCGAACCAACGCTCATACTGATGGCCTACATATCTTTGATTATTTGGTTCATTTTGATCATTGTTTCTCTGGGTGTTATTGTATTCTGTGCGACTGCATTCGTTTGGTAGACTGCTTGGCAATTTTGTCGGTTCTTTAAATTTAGGTGGCAGTCGACCGTTGCGTGTTTTTTACCTCACAGATTGTGCACCAAGATGCTTTGCCATTTTTCATGTTATATGGGAAATCTTTGTTGTATGCTCTCCAAGTTCTTGGCAAATGTCGCAGAAACATTTTGTCTGAACAATAGTTTTAAGTAAATAGTAAATAGTTTTAAGTGTGATTTATTTGACGATGATAATGATGTTGGTCTTTAATGTCAATTGAGACCAAATTTCGTCTATCGGACCTTAAGAAAAACATAAATTATTCGATTTGTTTTAAAATATTATTCCTATGCTCCAAAAACTTAATGAGGAGTGTCCCTAGCTCGCCATAGTTTTGAGGAGTTAGAAGGTTAGAGAGGTCACTGTTGGAGCAAAGATTATGGAACTGAGATATAATGTGGGTGTAGGCAAGGCATTATAAGAGAAACTGATTTTCATTTTCAACATTCATAGACTCGCAAAGCAAATCCTTTCAATCCATGGCATTTTAGGGTTTGTCTAGTGCTCAATTTCACTATGAAGCCCATGAGAGTTTGTTCTAATCTTCGCAATATTCATGTTTTTCTTTGAGCTTATTAAGATAGAAATATAATTTTGATCCTCGAGATTAGGGTTAATGAAAAATATAAAATATTAATACAAAATTAAATAAAAATCTAATTTATTTATTTGATGAAATAATTAATAATAATAACTTATTGTTTTGTAAGAAAATTACTAATGTTATAAAAAAATTAAAAAATATCTAAAAGAAATTAATATTTGCTCATAAAATAAAAAATTAAAACCAAATAGCCCATGTGACTTAAAATGGACGATGAATGAGTGTACTATTAAGGCATTCCTTGCATTAGGTCACCAGTTTGAAATTCCTTGGGTGCGAGCCTTACAAAAAAATAAAATTAAAACCAAATAAAAAGAATTAAAAAAATCCATATCCACTCATAAAATAAAAAAATTAAGATGAATTCGGACTATATATATTAGTAATAAAAAAGATTCATGTCTGTTAATTAAATAAAAATTAAAACTTAAACCTATATTTATCAAGCAAGTGAGAAATCCCTCTCAATACTTAATAGATCTAAATTTAAAATGAATCTATATTAATAATATCTAAAATTAAAAAAATCTTAATATAATGTTTATAATCGGTGAGTTTATATCAAAATTTAACATAAGAATAGCTTCGATACAGTACGTTAAAAAATAAAGTAAGAATAGTTAGGATAACTGAATAGGATACATCTAATTATAGCAAAATAATAATTAAAAATAATTAATAAATATATTATAATTTATATAAAAAGAGATAATTTTGTTTTTTTTTTAATTAATTTTAGAATGTTTTTATAGGATTTTATATTTTAACATTTTTAAAATATTAAATATTAAAAGAAAAATATCAACAATTTAATATAAAAGAGGTGTAACGTCACTTTAGCTATGAACCCAAAATAAATCAAATCTATTAAAATACAAACTTTTTAATCCCTCTAAAAATATATAATACATCAAAATTAAGATAAAACCACCTTAGTTTTGACACCATTTGCTATCATGAATTTAAACATAATTATCCAATAAACCAAGCGAACTTGTACTTCACAATTATCATTGCAGCAGACAAAGCTTATCACATAGGGGGCAGGAAAATCAGAAGAAATGCAAGATAATGTTTGCAATGAACAATAGGTAGGTAGGCTGGCCACCCCCTTCTGACATAGTAATTTATGCCTACGTCAGTCGCCCTACTACTGCCATAGTGATCTATGCCTATGTCATCTCTACAAGTTACAACACCAATAATATGTGAGACATGAGTACGGACATAATTATGCTTTATATTATAAAATATAAAATAGTCAAACATACGGTACAAATTACTATTTTTCGGATGTACTAACGCTTTTTTTAGAGGTGAATGGACTATGATTACATGAGGATGAAAATCACTTATTTTTAGAGTGTTTTTTGTGTATATTAGATTTCGGTTTTATAATCTTTGTTATTGGTTTCATAATCTTTGTTGAAATACAGATCTTTTTAGCTTTTTAAGGTGTCAAAATTATAATGAGCTTGGGACGCTTCTCTCCAAGCTCTTTGAGCATAGGAATACAATTTTAAAACAAATTAAATAATTCGTTTCTTTAGGTCTGATAAGCCAAAGTTTGGTCTCAAGGGACGTTAACCATCACCGTCATCATCATCATCAATTTGCAAAGCAGTATAAACGCTAACCAAAACGTCTCAATTCAATTTGTGGGAATCCATTGGAACAATTATTGTTGAAATTGTAATTGTAATTTGGAGTGTTTAAATCATAATTTAAAGTGTTTACATTGTAATTTTAGCGATATGATGGTTGGCCTATTGTGATCATGACGGATAGAGTTAGATGGAAGTTGGTTCGCTACGTCCAGATCAATTCTAGTTGAGGTAGTTGTTGATAAGAGTTCTAAAATAAAGGGATTTATTGTCAAGGTTCTAAGTGCGATACCCAAGAAGCATTTGGTAAAGCAAGTGGTGGAAAAATTATTGTTGAAATTGTAATTTGGAGTGTTTAAATCTTAATTTGGAGTGTTTAGATCGTAATTTCAGCGATCTGAGTAGTTTTAAAATCGAACATTTAGTCGAGGATCGACAATTACAATTGATGAAGTTGCAACATTGCGGAAATAGCAATTTCTAAGAACAATTTTGACCGGGTTTTATCCAAAACACGCCAAAAAAATAGGGCGTTTTAGTTGTCTTTTATCCTACACGGTAATTTGCAATAAGCGTGGTCTAAAAACACAACTTGTGTGTACCTCTATTTACTTAGTTGTGGAAATATAGAAGGAAATACACATGAGCCATGAACTCGAGCAGTATAAGTGTTTATCAAAATACTCTAAGTAGCCGAAATCCAGCATAACAATTCGTGTTGAAATAACAATTTAGACTACTCAAATTGCAATTTAAACAACTTAAATCGTTTTAAAATTGATCATTTAATTTAGTACAACCAAATCCAATTACGAAATTACAGAAATAACATTTTTCAAAAACAATTTTTTTTATTGATTTCTATCAAAAAAATTCACCGAAAAAAAAATGTTTTAATATTCTACCATGAACTGATCACATGCATGTCCACCTCAATGGCTTACGGGCATCCCACTGTCAATGTCAATAGTACACAACGAATGACCTTAGAGGTTGAGAAAGAATGATGTTAATAGCTGAACTGCATATATATAATAATATTTTTATTTTATTTTATTTTATTGGGTGAATATTTTATTAATATTTAGGTAATTTTGGTTTGTTGAATGTTATATAATACAGTTTTGGTGTTAAAATTCGTATAAAAATCGGAAAATCTATTTTATATTAATTCTATGTTTAAAGATAAAATTATGTTTAACTTGTAATGGTTTGTAATTGTTTTGCTCTAAATAACAAGCTTCATATATTAAGATAGATACATGTTTACAATATTTTATAATTTTAATAAAAGAATACAAAACAAACATGTTATAAACATATTAAAATCATAAAACTTTAAAAATACCAATTTTATTATATTATAATAATATAATAGATTATATTTTATTATAATGTTTCTAACCCATTTTATTATATTATAGTATTTTTACAACCTAAGCAATACAAAATAATGGAATATACTAACAGTTAAGCAATACAAAATAAAAAGATATAATAAATGAGAAAATACGTATGTAATAAATATTACTTCATAGTGAATTGAATAGATATTTTTGAAATCTGAAAATAACAAAAGGTGTTATAGACTTTTTCGTATTAATATTAAATATGAAAAAATAATAATAGAGTTAAGATAAATATTTAGTAATTTATTTCTGTTAAAATTTGTATAATATATTTTTTTTTGTATGTATAATTTTTTTTTTGAAGTAAGAGTTGTTTAAGACATTATTTTCATTTAACATTCTCAAAATTACAAGATAATAATGGCTGTTATGATAGCTTTTTTAATAATAATAATTTTTTTTAATTAAAAATATTCAAGTAAATATGAATTTTTATATATTTTTTTATTTCATTTTTTAATTAATTTAAATAATATAAGAAATATATTTTATTATATTTTCATTATCTTTTTTAAAATCTATATAAAAATGTAAATATAATTATGTTATAATTACATTATATATATTAAACTATTATAAAAATTCATCCCTTAAAATATCTAAAACAATCAGTTGATAATAAAAATCAATGAACTAGGGATGGAAAAAGAGGGAGGGATTCTCTTTAACCCAATTAGTAGATAATAAAAATCAACGATAGGAGTGGGAAGGATTCTCTTTAACCGTGAGGGACAATGAATTGTCAAATTCGTGGGGATTAGGAAGGAATACTAACAACTCTGCTGAAGCTTTGACTCTTTTTCAAAGGCTAAGGTTGGCAAAATGAATTGGAACACCTAAGATCTAGATCTTCCTATACTTCTTAAATATTATTCTCTTGATACGCTCCCACTCGAAGCCTAACGATATCTCTTTGAAGGGTAATTAATATAATTGGGCTAATTTTATCCACTCTCCCTAGCTCCCAATTTTTCCATGTCCTAAGGAGGCTAAATAAGATGGTTGATTCCCTGGCCAATAGGACGATGAACATCCTAAAAGGAGTTTATTAGTTGAAAATGAAAACTCTTCCTTTCAAATGATCCCATGATGGATGACATCTATAAGCATTACGGGGTACAAGGAATAGGTGTGTGGATTCTTGACACATGTGCCACTTCCTAGCAATCATGGAGGAAGGTGGTGTATTAGTGAGCCTTCAAATCAACACAAGGAGGAAATAAGCGAAGTGAAGATAAATAGGTATGCACCAGGGGGGTTTCTTTTCTAGATTGGCTTATCGTTCCAGGTTCCACGGCTCTTAGTGACGAGATCGTTTAACTTCAGACAGACTCTTCCTGTCTGGGTCCATGGTTTTCGCAGCACTAGTCACAGAGTGCACTTTCTTATTGAAGGTCCTGGTGTTTCTAGCAGTCCTGAACCGACTGTCTCCTCTAAGGGTTCATTCCCTAACGCTGATGTTGTTTCCTTGTCGGTCACTCCTCTACGGTCGTCGTGCTCTCATTTCTCCTCGTAACAGGTATTTTTCTTTGACCTTTATCTTTACTATCGCTTTGATATATCATGTTTTACTATGTGAGGGTTAACGGGTTTTCTAGCTCCTCTCCCTTCAAGTTGGTGACCACATGGAGTATGCCCCCTATTTTCAGGGGCTTAGTACCAACCATGTATAAAAACAAGTGGGAATTTGGACTTTCTGTCTCTCCCTCACAACGTCATGGCTCTGTAGTTGTTAGTTTGCTCCTTAGGTTTGGGTGTCGATGCTTCTCGGGTATTTAGTTTGGGTTTTATTGTTGGAGCCTTGCTTGGTCTTCTGGGGTTTGATGTTGTATTTTGCGATGTCCTAGAAGGATTTTACCCTCGTGATTCTGGGCTTCTTCCACGGGGGGTTTTGTTTTACTTTGTGACTGGCTCCTTGCTTCCAGCATAGGGTTTCCCTAGTCACCTATCTCTGGCCACTTATCATGGGATCCTCTGATCCTTCCCAGTATTTTCCTCTAGTGAGGGGTGTGGGCCTTTCACACTCGCGTCCCAATTTATCTCACCATGCCCGCAGAAAGGATAAAGCACTAAAAACACTTGATACTAAGCGTAGATATGTTTTGGTAAGGGACGTAATGATGAACAAGAATGTTGCACTCTGTAGCAGAGCGCTTATAGGTAGACTGGAGTACTACTCATTGAAGAAGGAAGAATGGATCGAGTGGGCTACTCTCCATTGGAAACCCATCATAAATTATGTCTCGACGGTCATCATGTTGGCTAACAAAGGTTGGTCTTTGTTTTTCTCTAAGACAAGGACGCCACTCGCATTCTGGACTCTCTTTGGACCATTGAGAATGGATCTCGGGTCTTAAGTCGCTGGAATTCCAGCTTCAATCCTATCAAAGAGAGGGTTGTTAGGAGACACCTCTAGGTTCTTTTGCCTACCTTTCCCTTCCCACTTTGGAATAAGGAGTTCTTGATTGGTATTGCCAACACTCTTGGGCGTTTTGTTGTTGTTGAGAAATATTTTCACCGTATATTTTACAAGATAATGGCAAAGGTTTTAGTTGAATTGGATGTATCCAAAGGTCTCCTTGTTGAGCTTGATATTGTTTGTAATAATCTGGCCATATCCCAAAGGTTGGATTACCAAATTGTGCCCTTCAGATGTAGTTTTTTTCATGAAACTGGTCATCTTAGGGAAACTTGCACTTCTATCATCAATGGTGTCCCTTTGTCCAAGGGTTTTGTGGCTTATGATCAACCCTCTCACTTCCCTTCTGTCATCTCTCCCACGGTTGCTCCTTTTGAAGCACCTTCATCGGCTGGCTTATATGGTTCCTCTTCACCCACTCTTTATGATGATCTAACAAAGGGGAAGTTGTTATACATCCAAGATATCAAGAATGTGGCCAGGCTACCTCACTCTTCTTCCTTGATGGATCCTCTGAAGGAGCGTAATAACACTCACTCTTCTCCTTGTCCCCTCCCATTACCCTCCCCTCCTGGTATTCCCTTCACTTCCTCATCTTCGGAGTCTCCTCCTCCCTTCACCATGGAGGATTTTCCTCCCCTTCCTAGAACCTCTCCTACTGTTGAGGACTCCTCACCGGCTATCCCCTCAGCCTCTCTTTCTTTCATGGATCCTGCTCTTCTCAAATCCTTATCGATTTTCTCTAATAAGTCCCCTATTTCTCACTCCACACTTCCACTAGATTCCATCAGATTCGAAAATGATACTATTCAAAAGTCCAAGAAAAACAAGCCCCCTCCTGCTCTTTCAAAAGAAATTGGACCCTCGGGCCTCTACACTCCCCTTTTTGTCATGATCAAAGTTGTTGCAAGATCTTCAAACATTTATTCTCCCCAGGAATTTAGAGCATTGCCACCTATTGATCTTGTTACTCCATGAATATTCTTTCAATGGATATTTGTGGCTTTGGAGGGATAACGAAACAAAAAGCCCTTAAGTCATTATTCTCTTCTTTAAATCTGGATATGATTTTGATACAGGAAACGATGTGTCATCATTACCTCGCTCTCTGCATGTTCTCTAATATTAAGCCTGGTTAGGAGTTTTGTGCCATTGACTCTCTAGGGCGCTCGGGAGGGTCACTTACTGGCTGGAACCCTCGGCTTACTCGCTGTAAATCTTTTCACTCCTATGATGTTATTTTGGTCAAAGTTCAAGGGTCTTAACTCTATTTTCTCTATATTGAATTGCTATGTCCCTTACTCTAATAGATATTTTTTTTGGAACAATGTCATGGCTGGAGGAATGTTTTATTTCCCAAATCTCATTTTTGCTGGAGATTTGAATTTCACTATTTCAGATGTTGAAATTTGGGGTAGTAAAGCTTGTATTGATTCTCTGGCACCTTTCTTCTCCTAGCTTCTAACTACTACAAACATGGTGGATTTGGCCCCTCTCTCTCCTGGCCCTACTTGCAGGAATGGTTGAGTGGGTCTAGAAGGGGTGAGCAAAAGACTGGATAGATTTCTAGCCTCTGCTCATGTGCTCCCCTCTCTCGATCATTACAGAACTTGGGCTTCTCCCTCTGATATCTCTGAACACTTTCCAATTTGTTTGGAAAGGAACTCTCTGCCTTCCTTTCATCTGTACCCCTTCAAGTTCAATCGCTCCTAGCTTCAAGATAAATACTTTCCTGATATTGTTAAATATTCTCGGTTAGTTGATTTGCCTCCATCCTTTTTTGACTCTATGTCCTCTCTCACTCACAAGCTTAAGAGACTCAAGTGTACTATGAAGAACTACGGAATAAAATAGGTCTTGGCTAAGTCCAAAGAGATATTGGACATTGAACTTGAAATTCAAGCTCTGCTTTCTGCTCGGATCTCAAGTATTATCTCAAACTGTGAAGCAACTCAGTTGTCCCATCTGAAGAGTAGGAAGGAAACTCTCTTTGCACACCAGGTCTTAACTTGGATACTCAAAAGTAGAATTAATTGGATTAGCAAAGGGGATGCTAATACCAAATTCTTCCACTCATATGCCTCAGCTAGAAGAAACTCCAAATCTATTTGGGCTCTGCATAATCAGGTTGGTGTATTGGTAGAAGAGGATGATCATCTTAAAAAGCTGGGGATACAACATTTATCTAACCTTTTTAAAGATGATGATTGTGCTAATATTGTGGATAAACTTAAAGTTATCAGTCTCTTTCCCTCCTTTGTTCAGGAGGATGAAAGGGGTAGTTTATTCTCAGAAATTACTCTCTCAGAAGTAGAAGAAGTACTAAAAGGTTTCAAAAAGGATAAGCGCTCTAGCCCTGATGGATGGCTAGTGGATTTATTCCTCTGATTCTTTGACTTGGTGGATCCTGATCTTCTTAGGGATGTTGAACAGTATCGGTTGGAGGGGAAGGCCAGCTGCCCTTTAAATTCCACATCCATCGCCCTCATTCTGAAGTGTGAAAACCCTCTTACCTTTGTAGACTTCAGACCTATTTCACTCTACAACTTGGTATACAAGACCATTTCAAAGATTGCAACTACTAAACTGAATCCCTTTCTGGATAGGCCGGCCATTTCTGCACAACAGTACAAGTTTCTCCATAATAAACACATTATTGATCCTGTTGGAATTACACGAGAAATTCTGCACTCCATCAAACAGAAAAAAACAGAAAGTATTTGTCTTCAAACTGGATCTAGTCAAAGCTTTTGACCACGTCAATTGGACCTTTCTCAGACTAGTCCTCTTACAAATTGGACTACCGATGGATGGGTTTAACAGTATCATAGGTTGTATGTGCTCCTCAAATTTTGTTGTTCTTATCAATGGCACTCCTAGTTTTTTCCCAACCTCTCGTGGTATTAGACAAGGATGCCCTCTTTTGGCCCTCTTTTTCATTCAAGTGATTGAAAGTTTAGGTCTTCTCATTACTGATGCCCAGAGAAGAGGGAAGATCACGGGACTCATAGTTACCTCTATCATGTTTTTAACACATCTCCTCTTTGTAGATGATGTTATCTTGTTTGGGTTGGGGACTCTCAAAAAATGGCAAGGATTTAAAGATATTTTGCAACTCTTTTGTTCGCCAACAGGTATGAATATCAGTGTCCTTCTTATTTAATGAAATGATGATGAAACTAGAGTTCAAATTCACTCCTTTCTGCCTTACAAAATGGAACCTATCTCTATTGGTTTCAAATAGCTTAGCTATCATCTCAAGCCTCGGGGTTATTGCACAAATGATTGGCGCTGGATCATTAAAAGTTTTGAAAAAAGGATTAGCAACTAGGCTTATGGATTGTTATCTTTGGGAGGAAGGTTGATCCTGGTAATATCAGTACTTACGGGGTTGGCAGTGTACTGGTGGTTTGCCTTAGCACAAATCCCAAAGTCCATTTTACCTTACCTCAAGCACACCATTTTCAATTTTATTTGGGGAAATGTGGGTGGGAAGCACAAGATGCACCTTCTTGATTGGCACACCATTTCAAAACCCTATGAGTATGGTGGGTGGAACATTAAGAATCTGGAATGGTTCAGTCTGTCTCTCAGAATAAAAAGTTGTTGGATGGATCTTAATGGTAAGGGTATATGGATCTGTATTATTAAATATAAATATCTAAAAGACCTATTTGTGGAGGACTGGATTCAAAATCAATTTTTTTCAATTCAAGGTTCTTCATATATCTGGAATGGCTTCATCAAATCTCTTTCTTGGATCACTATGCAATTGGGATGGAAGGTTGGAGATGGCAAAAGAATTAGGCTCGGTGTTGGTTCTATTGTTGGACTGAACTCTTCCTTTGTTCTCTCAGAGGACCTTAGGGGCTATTTGACAGACTTTATCATTTCTACTCTCAATCATGCCCATAAATTGGGGGCTAGTACTACTTCTTAGTCATACTAGTTATCAGCCGATGACCTAGATTTAGGTGGCGATTGGAAGGAGCAGTGGACTATTTATGTTAATGGACTAACACATGGTTGCATCAGACTTAAGGAGATCAAGGATTCTCTATTGTAGATGTACAACAAATATACAGGAATGGTCACAATTAAGTTGGCTTATGATCACATTACCTCGTGCATGCTTATGGTTTCTCCTGTTAGTGCTCTTTCACGCATATGGACATGTGATGTCCTGTTAAAAGTGATTTGTTTCACCTGGATGAGTATGGAAAATCACATAAATACCTGGGATAATTTAATCAAGAGAGGTTGGGATGGGCCCAATAGATGATGCCTGTGTAGAAATGGTGAGGAATTTGTTAATCATCTATTCTCTCTCTGCTCTTTCACTTGGGATATTATCAACACACTCAATAGGATTTTTCACTTTGTGATAAATTGGAATGATCCTTCCTTTTTGGAAATTATGAAAAGTTCGCTCAAAAGAGAAAAGAAGTTTCTCTACTTACCTTTCGTCATGATTTGGCACTTGTGGCTCACCAAGAACAAGCTAACTTTTGAAGATACACCTCCTAATATAATTTTCCCCTGTCACAGCATTGTTGAACAGCTACAAACTTACCCTATAATCACCAAATACAAATCTAAGTGGAGATGCATTGGCTTGTCTCCTGTCATTGTTTATCCATATGGTTTTTTTTATGGGCCTGCAACAAATCAAATTAGAGGTGCAGGCATACATATATTGATTATTCAAGATCATTATTTCTGCATCATTAGAGGAAATTTGAACTCAAAATGGGCCTCCTAAGGAAAATTAATAAAATAATAATTATCAATTTTGGAGGAAGAAAAGAAAAAAAACTATTTTTTTGTTTATATTTTCCACATATCTCCCTGTGTTTTTACTCAAATTTCAATCGGGAGAGCTCGTTGGATGCAGAATTTTTAATTCCACATCCAACGAGTACTCACTTGTTATACTTTTGATGAACCCCGCTACCCCAAAAACAAGAAATACCTGAAAAATGTGATGCTGAGGTATTTCTTGTTTTTGGGGTAGCGGGGTTAGTCAAAAGTATGCCGAGTGGGTACTCGTTGGATGCATAATTTAATTCCGTTCCAACGAGCTCTCCCGATCGAAATTTGAGTAAAAACACAGGGAGATATGTCGAAAATATGAACAAAAAAAAGTAGTTACTTTTATGATACCTATCCCCAAATTTATATTAAAAATTTGTTTAAGACCTATACGGTATTTCAAATTTAAATCAATTTCATTGGCTAACACATGATGACATGGAATTTGAATTAGAGTTAAAAGGCCCATTTTTAGCTGAAATTTACTCTAATGTGAGATGGGGTGTAGTCTCAATACAAACACCAAATTTGAACTCATGGCTTTATGGTTGCTGCTATATTTTGCAAAGGAACTTGGCATACCTTCTCTTCATGTATATGGGGATTCATCTGCTATTATCAACTGGTTCAATGAGAGGGAAACTCTCTCAGCTCTCAACTTGGAAGGATGGTGTCACAATATAAAATAATTGAAAACGTCCTTTCTCACCCTTGACTTTCTTCATGTCTACATAGAATACAATGAGAGGGAAGATGGCTTATCCAAGGAAGCGCTCTCCATGGCCACTGGCCATTTGAGTTTCACTGAATTCTATGATGGTGAAATTATTGGGAATGGTTTGCTTCAGCTCTTTTGAGCTAGTATAGCTTTCTCCTACTTCTTTACCATTTTGGTACTAGTCTTGAGTATGGCTGGGTGAGTATTTTATATATTTTCGATGTATGAGGTTGACTTTGTTTCTCCTCATAGTTTTTGAGATTTGCACATTCTCATGAGCGCTTCCTTGGATATGCCACCTCTAGGCTCTTTTTGGATTCTCTTTGGACGTATTTGGAAGTTAGGATGGAGTTAGTAAGGTTTTGATTCTATCTTGGAGGACTGGAAGGAGCTAGTTTATATTATTTGATACTTACTTGAGTCTCACTATTTGAGTCTTTGATACAACTATGTCTTTCAGTGGCTTGCTATATTCTTTGATAGCACCTTGTATTGGACCCAAGCCCCTATGGGTATGCTATGTATTTGATACTGCTTATATTGTGATGTAACAGTTACTTTTGATTCCTAATGAATACCAAGGAACAACTATTTTCTTTTGGAAAAAATAGGTATGCGCCAGGTGCTAAATCTTCTTCACAACAAATGGATAAGATGGGTCCTGTGCAAGACGATACAATGCATTTACAATTAGGCAAGTTGATTTTTCTTTGGTGTGTCGAGATAATAAAGTGGTTTAGTGGGAGAAGGAGATTTAATCCTCCACGCACAAAGCAGTTGGAACAGTTTTTAGATTGCAGAAGTGCTAAGGAATAGTGGCATAAAGGGATTCGCAATCTGTTGAATAAACTCCATTGTGATGAGAATTGAAACAGTGAGTGTAAGGTTTCACCCATGTTTGGTAGTGCAATCACTTAAGGGTAATCTTTGATAATAAGTTTGCATCACTTGAAAACAAGCTTGAGAAACATATAGATATTAAAATAATAGAGTTGGAGTAAATGGGGATTAGATTACAAGAAAATAAAAGGAAAATTCAAGAAAATAAACAATCAATCCCAAAACGAGAGGTTTATAATATAAAAAACCATAGTATGAAGAACAAGATTAAAGTGTAAAAAGAAAATCTAAATAATACTTTGATCCTATATAGTTTGGAGAGCCAATTCAATATCAAACATATCAAAAGAGGATATATATATATATATATATTACACCATAAGCATAGGAAAATAACCTTAAGCCTAATTATTTTTTGTTTGAAAGAGAATAAATAAAAGGGCATGCTAGCACTAGTCAAGGAAAAAAAGTTATAAATTGATACAACTTGTTTCATAGAAGCAAAGAGGATAGTAAAAATAATTAAGCACAAAGATAGGTTAATTCATGTTAGGGTAAAATCCAAGGACCATCTATAGGTAATACTCCCCAAGTCTAAAATGAATAAGATTATACATAAATAAATATCTCATTCTACAAGATCATGTTGAATTAAGAATTGAATTCCAAACAGTAAAATAAGCCAAAAAGGAAGGAAAACGAGCAATAATCAGGATTAAAAAATATAATAGTAGGGACATATACACAAAAGATAACAATGAATAGGAATTTAGGACACTTTGGATCCTCCCTTGGAGCTACTGTGTAATTCCATGGAACAAAGGTCTTGATTGTTAAGTTGAATCACACATGAATTTGATATTATATTGCTTTTTGAAACTTGGAAGCATAAAGAATATAAAATCTGTAACATACAAGGATTTGTCTTGTGGTTTGTATGGAATAAGATATCCTACAGTAGATGGATTGGATACATAGATTATTACATAAAGAAGAACACTTTTTCTCATATTAGGCTTCACAAGAAAGATTAAATCAATTTATACACGTGGATGGAGATTTGAGATACCAATGCTAAGAATACTTAAAAAACAATATGAATTTTTCGCTTATTAAACTTATCTTTTATAAGAAACACAATCTAGATAAAATTTATCCTTATAATGGTTAGAACATGATATGTATTGTCTAAGAAATGAAGGCAATGTCTTCATGATAGGAGACTTTAATGCTAGAACATAAACTAACCAAGCTATTAACTTAAGCAACGATTCCAATCCTAATCCTCTATGGCTAGATGAGGCCTTAATTTAAGTAAAAGCAACAAAAAGAAACTATGAATACTTGATTGAGAATTTATTCAATATGAAGATGACCAAGATTTGTGATTCTCAAGATCTAATAATTTGCAAGGGTATTATGATGTGGCCAAACTCCAACTAAATGAATTGTATTATTGGGATTGGTAGCAATGCCATATATTTTGTGATATATGATATCCCCATATGCAACCAAATAGTAAATTTTGACATTCTAAGTGACTATGAGCTCGATATTGGCCATAGATCTTTAACCTTAACTCTAAACTTTGTTAGGAAGATAAAATCCATAACAAACAATTCTAATAACAAAAATCACTTGATATTTGATAAACTAAAATTGATATATAGTGAATTAAGTATACTATTTAATAAGGAAAATATTGAAGACATCTATCATAATCTTACCATGAAACCCTCTCTACTTCGATGAACAATTTCTCTATTAAGTTGTCATGTAAAAATGAAAATATAATCGCTAACACTTGGTATGATAAAGAATGCAAACATGCTAGAAATCCATTAGGTATATTTCTAACAAGTCCTTAAAGTTTTACTATATATATATACAAAGCCTAATTAAAATGAAAAAAAAAGTTTTATATAAATAGAAAGTAGGAGAATCTTTTACACCTCTCTAAGATAAATCCTAAGAAATTTTGGAGGAAAATTCTAAGTCGTAAAATTGAAGAAAATAATATGATTCCCTTGAGAGACTAGAATTCCTACCTTAAAAGGATTTATGAATCTCTTAATGTCGTGCACAACATTCAAACCATTTTTATAAGGAAGAAGTTTTTTTCTTTAGAAGACATAGAAATACATTCTCACGTAGTATTTTCATACAAACATTTTTGCTGAACACTCTCACGACACACCTTTTAAAACCTAATCAATAATCTTGACATAACTAGGTGTACAAGTTATTTCCTCCAATCTTGGTTATACTTTATTTCATTTCTATTTCTTTATTCCAAAATGAAAAATTCGTTGCATTTACCAAAATCATATCTAAAGGGGAAACCAAACAAAGAAACCCTAGAGATTTTGTGAATATATCAAATCATTATGTTGATAGTTGGCATTTAAATATTATCTAAGATTTTGGACTTCCTTGAACGGATCAACAAGATTAACCATAGTGTGACAAGTGTACAGACGAGATTCATTTCATGGTCGTCATATCTTGTTATTCTTAAATGCATCTTGATTAAGATTTAAATTAAACATTCAAGATTTAAATAAGCTTCAGTTAAACATATATCAATTTTTTTGTGTGTTTTTCGTATCTATTTTTTTTCTTATTAAATAGTATTTGTTTTATCAATTAATTAGTTTAATGTTTATGTTATACCATAAATGGTTAACTATAACGATCTGGTAATGAGTTTAATGTTTATCCTTTGTTTAACAACCAACCATATCTACAAAACTAAACAGCCATGCTACACCTATCGATGTTCACCAACCACTTTACTTGTGGCTATGCTAGTAAAATAAATGTAGGGAAGAAAGACAAGCCACACTTTAAATAGAGTTGGGGGGAATGCTTGATAATAAGTTTCAATCAATTGAAGACAATATTCAAAAACATACAAACATTAAAATAATAGAGTTGGAGAAAATGGAGATTAGATTACAAGAAAATAAAAGGAAAGAAAAGAAAAGAAACAATCAATGTAAGAAGGAAATGTGATATGAAGAAAAGAACAAGATGAAAATGTTACAAAAAAATATAAGTTGACCATATATAGTTTTGAGGTTAAATTAGATATAAAATCCATCAAAGAGGAAATGAATAAGCTTATAGAGTTGGACCATGAACGTAGGAAAAAATCCTTGAACTTAGTAATTTTTTGTTTGAAAGGTGGGAAAGAAAAGGAAACACTAGTCAAGGAAAAATTACAAGAAAAACTATAAATTGAAACAACTAGTCTCATAGAAGCAAAGATGTTAAGGATAATAATTGAGCACAAATATAAGTAAATTTGTGTTAAGGTAATCTCTAATAACCATAAATATGGAACTCCCTATAAAAACCTAATTCTAAAAGGGCTATAATTATATATAAATTAATATCTCATTCTAGAAGATCATGTTGAACTAAGAAAAAAGTTCAAAAGGTAAAAGAAACCAAAAAAGAAGGAGAATGGGAAAAAACCAAGAATAAAACATATATTATTAGGGATAGAAACAATAAATAGGATTTTGGGACTCTCGCCACTCATGTTATCTTATGCACGTGTGAATTTTGGGGATGTAGCATCTCTAGAGAATTGTGGAGAAGGATAAAGAACATCCAAAAGTATTTTCTAAATAATAATTTCAAAATTAAAGGAAATACACCCTATCCTATCCTCCCCATAGAAATGAGTTTCTTCCCTATTGGGAGCATGGCTATGGCTAGGTGCCTAATTTACAAGAATAAGATAAACAACATGGGAGAGAAGATGTTTTTTAAAATTCCTTCAAACTCTAGTCAAAATCACCTTCGACTTAAGCGAAGTTGGCATAAATATTCCAAGTCTTGGCTAAATCATTGTAGAGTTGTGGAAGAAGTCACTTTGTATAACAATGATAATATTAATATATTACTACATCTAAATTTAAGGAGAAGTTGTAGTGCGATAACAAATTAGAGGATAATAGAGATATTATAATAAGGTGGTCAAGCCTAATATAGAAGATCAAATTTATCTCTTTGTTTTAGCTAGCGTAAAGAAGAAAACCAACATTGTTAAAATCAGAACAAATTCTCATGAGCTCCATAGTGAAACAAAGTGTTGGAAATTTCCTAAAATGTCATGATATGAAATAATGTGTGATCTTTGTGACACTAAGAGGGTTGAAGATGAAAATCTCTTTCTTTTATAATATCCTACTAAACACATTATACAACTTGATGAGAACTTTATGCTCAAAACGAGAACTCATGCCATAAAAACTAAAAATTTTGCATAAAAAACAACCCCTGAAATAACAAATGGTTCTATCGGCATCACTCTTTCTTTTTTGGTGCGGGGTGCGGGGGGCGGGGGGACTAAACTTCCATTTTTTTAAAACCCTGTCTAGTGTCACTACAATCAAAATCCTAAATCAGCATTCGAATTGAAAAGTGTTTCTACCAGTTGAACTATTTTCTTTAGGTCTAAAATTATGACTTTTTGAAAATATAAACTATTGCCGATGCAATCAGAACTCAAAATCAACTCCAAATAAAAAAGTAATGCTATCAACGACCCTCATTACATTGTCAAGTTATTATTCCATTCATTTTAAAATAATACAAAGTGAAAAAAAAATTTTAATTAATTTTAAAAAAATGATAATACCAATTTTAATTAAAAATATATATATATAATTTTCAAAAAGACTAAATTAATTTGAAACAAAGATACCATTAAAAAAATACATAAATATTTAAAAAAACCTTTAAAGCTAAAAAACAAAAAAAAACATAAATTAATTAATTAATTAATTAAAATTAAAAAAAACCATTAAAAACTAAGCTAAAATAAAATATATATATTATATTTAAAATATTCAGAACTTTAATTTTAAATTAAATAATAATAATAATACAACAATAAACAAACAAACAAAAACTAATAATAATAATAATACAACAATAAACAAACAAAAACTAAAAGAATAAACAAAAAGAAATTAAAAGAAATAATAATAAAACATACCAAAAACAAACTTAAAACAAATTTAAAACAAGTGAAATAGCAGCAAGGCTGCTTATACCTGCCTAGCAATAGGATAATTTTGCTATAAAAATATATGATAAAACAAATATAATTACAATTTGA
>LPNX011029215.1:6306-30702 GCA_001517045.1 Pseudotsuga menziesii
AACAAGTATATTTTAATATCTTGGTATTACTTTTCTTTAAGAAAAATGAAAACATGCATACACAGACATAAGCTGAGAATAAACAACGCAACTTCTTTTTTTAGTGTTATTAAGGGTTTCATCCAAATGACTCAATGTATTGGGTTTAACTCAGATAGATACCCTAAGGTTGAAATGCAAGCAAAAGGACTCCTTAAAACTAATTACAAACAAATATAATCTTAGAGATAATAAGGAAGAAGCCATTGCACCTTGTTTACAGTTGGTCCTAGCTTTCTTTGCTGCAATCAGACGTGCTCCTAATATTTGACCTACAAAACAACCATAAAACCTTCCTCAAATAGATTGGTTACTAAAAATATTGAAACTCAGATCTCACTTAATATCTAACTAGTTAAACAAAATGAACTTCAAACAATGAGCCAAATACAAACAATGAAAAAATTTGAATTTGGGAAGGGAAAGGTGCCAAATATATATTCATATAGTAGGAAAATTACAATATTACCTTAATTTTCCAGGCACCTTGCAAAACCAAGACTCCAGGTCTCCTTCTTGTCTCCTTCGATAATCCCAACAAATCTCCAAATGTATAAGGGAATGAAAATATATCAGGGAAACTATTTCATAACATAGGGAATGGATATCAATGTGTTATTGCTAAAGTTAACTCTTGACTGCAAGAGAGCCAAGCTTAGAGAAATCTTAATGATGTGGAAAAAGTAGATATGTATGAGAGTTTATGAAGAGGTAAATATGACATGAGCAATAGCTGTAGCAAATGTATAAATGTAATATGTTGTAATAGAAATATTTGCGAGTGTGAACTTATAGAAAAAGTAAGCTAATCCCATTCCAGATCCTTAATAAGCATGTATATAACTCATAATAATTCTGGTATGGATGCATAAGGACCATACACAGAACAAAATCATGAACAATACATAATTTATCAACTCATAATAAAACAAAATAGGGCTCACCTCGACTATAATCACTCCAAAGCCTCTCTTCATATTAAGGGAATCAAACTAAATACATGTCTGCCTGCAACCTACAGTAGCATCTTTTTCTATCCTTGCCTCAGCCCTTGACTGGAACTCTCCTCCTCTCATTACAGAATGATGGAATTTATAATAATCACATAATCCAAGCTGCTACCATCATTTTAGGAATCAAATCCTATCTATACACCTAAAATAGAAGTAATTTCGACTCATTACTAGAAAATTTGGAATGATTTCCAAAATCGAATCACAAAACCATTTGGATCTTGTTCTCTATCTTGAAATCTAGGAGTATTCGATCCATTTAATAATAATAAAAAACTACCATCCAAATATTCTGCCATTTTCCCTTTGAATATTTAAATGCTGATTGAAATCTGGGGTTGAATGCCTGAAGAAGTCGATCTGTCTCACAACACTCTTCCTAGAAATGTGGATCCTTTTGAATTTGGGACAATCGATTTGCAAGAAATGTTTGCCAAAACGATCTTCGAACGAATATGTTGAAAAGATAATTTGCATACTGATATTCTGTCATTAAATATGGAATGAAAATGCCTGTTTGATTTTGCATTGCACTATTTAGCCACTTGTTGAATTAAAGAAAACAAAACGAGGTTTATGGATCTGCTTTTTTGGTGAATTCTTATAGTTGCCACATGTTCATTTAATACCATGTATTTCAGCTAAACTTTGACTATTGATCCTCTAGCTTCAATCTCGATCCAATGTTGGTTATTTTTTACTGCAAGCAACCCATGACCATAGGTGTTTCAAAATACATAAACATGTTTGATCTCTCAGCTACTAATTCCCACTAGGCATGGATGTTGGGCCTTATGTTCCTTTCATTTTGCTAATTTGAACTGATCCTTACATTATTGACATTTTTCTGAGTATTTTTTAGGAAGATATTTGAACTTCTTCAATTTGACATTTGGAAGATTTCTGAACACAATTATTTGGCAATGAGTGTTGTTAGATCTTTGTCATCATCATACTTGTATCAAGCTCATTCCTTTGGTGGATAATTTAAATAAGCAAAAAGAGTAGCATTGACATATGTGTAACGCTATCCGTTGTGGTGAGTAGACTATGATAGATATGATGCCATTGTCAAAGCTTGACAACTTGAAACTAAAACTTGAGCACTCAAAAAATTATTTTGACAACGTTCTTTTTATTTTTATTTTCAAATTTACTTGATAAGTCCCACATCTAATAGGAAAATGATTTTAGATGTCTTTATATAGCCAGGCGCTAATAATTTTAACCGACGCGTAGGGAATCAAAGAGCTTGGTGACTTAGCGAGGATGAAAGCTAATTCGTTAAACTTGAAGGCTTTGAGTGGACCGTGGTTGAAGCAAGCATTTTGGAAAACCAAACTTTATTCTTTTCAAAATTTTAATGGCAACATGAAGAGAAGTGAAGGTTTTAAGAGATAAAAAGTAAGGGTTAAAATAATAATTTTTATTTTTATTTATTTTTAAATTAAAACCATTAAATAATAATTTTAATAAACTACTATTTAATAATTTCAAAAAGTTAAATATAAATTATTATTTAGAAAAAAGAAATAAATGAGTTGGACAATTTTAACACAAGGACTTGAGACTTAGATGACATTAGTTCGAGATTAGCAAATGTTAAAGGTTTTGAAGATAATCACAAGGCTTCACTAAGTTAAGGTTTTGACATAGGGAAGGTTAATTTGGATAACCAGAATGCTCATAATCTTGGAAAAAAAGATAATGAATGTTCTGGAAACAAGAATTGGGATACCTTTTTATATGCATGCTGCCAGAATTTAGAAATTTTAATGGAGGTAGAACCTGGCACCAACATCGGCTCAGGATGGGGATAGAGTCCTCCCGATGAGGTTCTACGAAAATGCAGACTAAGTGCCTTCTATTCCATCTCTGCAACCTGTAACAATGCTCTGCTTACCATTCACTGAAAGTTGAAAATATAAGTGCCATTTTCCATTGGGTGATGGAGTCATTCATAACTCGTTCTCAACCTGTTCCAAACCTTAAAGCCCTGCTCTTCAAAAAAAATTAGAGTATACTTATAAACTGAACTTATTCACTGCAAACCATATGTGCTGAAAGAAAACTTCTCACTGCAAACTGAAGGAAAGCATATGCTCGGGAAGTGATCTTATTTCCTACGCTACCTACACTAACCAAATCCGCAACTTGGTTAAGTAAAATCATGCTTCCAGTGAAGCCAGGTTAAGAATTGACTTAGCAATTGAACCCTTGAAATATGCTTCAGTAAGATAAAAATTGAAGAATTTACAAGCATCTCATCATGAGTCTAAAACCCATCTTTAGAGCTAAACCAATAAAATGACTTGGGTTGAAAAACTCCTCCATATATTTGGCTATTGGGTCATACCACCATGGGCAATTTCTACCATACCACTGTTTTAGTTTTGGATCATCAAACATGTCTTTATGCTTGGTCTTAATATCAAAAGACAGCTGAAATGAATTTTGAAAAGACAGGCTTTGATAATGTGAATCTTGAGACTGTATTTTGACCTCTAAAGCTTCGATCTCGTTCTCAATATACTTGGCAAATTATTCTAAAAAGATGACTTTAGATTCTGAGTTACATGAGCTTGACTTTAAATAAGAAGACAAAAGAGAAGAAAAATTCTCATCTATTTTTTCATCAGTGCACATATCATTCCATTCTCTAAAATTTTGGATGGAAAGAGATTTTTCCCTAAATTCGGTCTTCTCCATCCATGTCTTCAAAAAGACAATCCAAAAATCTGTTAATGATCCGATTAACCCAACAGACAAATATTCAACCCAACTTTTACACTTTCCTTGTAATGAATCATAGAATATTCTAATGAAAACATCTTCATGTTTAACTCTAAGTATCTCTGTAAATTCACGGAAATTAGAAATATGTTTCACAGTTAAACTCAGATCTTCTCCATTGAATTTAGGACCATTTCTCAACAAATATTCATCTGTAGGAAGAATATTCGGAAAATCAAGTAGTTCTGTAAAATCCAAACATGCATACCTTGAAACAATAGAAGCAACATCTGAAGTCCTCATTAGTCCAATGAAACCATTAGTGAATCTTTGAAATCTAGATCTGCAGAAGTTGGAGTCGCCAGGTGAATAATTGGCAGCCACTATGCCACCAGCCCTCGTTCACCATCAAAGATTGTATATATTCGTTGTCATTCTTTTCGGGGAAGATATCTTCACTCCTTCGTCCCTGGAAACGGTGCCAGAAGATGTTATCACTAAAGTTAATTCTCGACTACAAGAGAGCCAAGCTTAGAGAAATCTTAATGATGTGGAAAAAGTAGATATGTATGAGAGTTTATGAACAGGTAAATATGACATGGGAAATAGCTGCAACAAATGTATAAATGTAATATGTTGTAATAGAAATATTTGTTAGTGTGAACTTATAGAAAAAGTAAGCTAATCCCATTCTAGATCCTTAATAAACATGTATATAACTCATAAGAATTTTGGTATGGATGCATAAGGACCATACACATAACAAAATCATGAGCAATACATAATTTATCAATTTTCCATAAAACAAAATAGGGTTCATCTCAACTGTAATCACTCCAAAGCCTATCTTCATATTACGGGAATCAAAATAAATACATGTCTGCCTGCAACCTATAGTAGTAGCTTTTTCTATCCCTTCCTTAGCCCTCGGCTGGAACTCTCCTCCTCTCATTACAGAACGATGGAATTTATATTAATCGCATAATCCAAGCTGCTACCATATTTTAAGGAATCAAATCCTATCTATACACCTAAAATAGAGTAACTTCGACTCATTACCAGAAAATATGGAATGATTTCCAAAATCGAATCACAAAACCATTTGGATGTTGTTCTCTATCTTGAAATATAGGAGTATTCGATCCATTTAATCAAAAAAAAAATTCTACCAACCAAATATTCTGCCATTTTCCCTTTGAATATTTAAATGCTGCTTGAAATCTAGGATTGAATTCCTGAAGAAGTCAATCTGTTTCACAATACTCTGTCTGGAAATGTGGATCCATTTGCCTTTGGGACAATCAATTTGCTAGAAATGTTTGCCAAAAAGATCTTTGAACAAATATGTTGAAAAGAGAATTTGCATACTGATATTCTGTCATTAAATATGGAATGAAAATGCCTGTTTGATTTTGCATTGCACTATTCAGCCACCTATTGAATTAAACAAAACAAGCTGAGGTTTATGGATCTGCTTTTTTGGTGAATTCTTATAGTTGCCACATTTTCATTTAATACCATGTATTTCAGCTAAACTTTGACTATTGATCCTATGGCTTCAATCTCGATCCAATGTTGGTTATTTTTTACTATAAACAACCCATGACCATAGGCGTTTCAAAATACATAAACATGTTTTTATCTCTCAGCTACTAATTCCCGATAGGCATGGATGTTGGGCCTTATGTTCCTTTCATTCTGCTCATTTGAACTGATCCTTACATTGCTGACATTTTCCTAAGTATTTTTTAGAAAGGTATTTGAACTTCTTCAATTTGACATTTGGAAGATTTATGAACACAATTATATGGCAATGAGTGTTGTCAGATATTTGTCATCATCATACTTGTATCAAGCTCATTCCTTTGGTGGATAATTTAAATAAGCAAAAAGAGTAGCATTGACATATGTGTAACGCTATCCATTGTGGCGAGTAGACTATGATAGATATGATGCCATTGTCAAAGCTTGACAGCTTGAAACTAAAACTTGAGCACTTAGAAAATTATTTTGACAACGTATTTTTCATTTTTATTTTCAAATTTACTTGATAAGTCCCACATCTAATAGGAAAATGGTTTTAGATGTCTTTTATATAGTCAGGTGCTAATGATTTTGACCGACGCGTAGGGCACGAAAGAGCTTGGTGACTTAGTGAGGATGAAAGATACTTCAATAAACTTGAAGGCTTTGAGTGGACCATGGTTGAAGCAAGCATTTTGGAAAACCAAACTTTATCCTTTTCAAACTTTTAATGGCAATGTGAAGAGAAGTGAAGGTTTTAAGAGATAAAAAGTAAAGGTTAAAATAATAATTTTTATTTTTATTTTTTTGAATTAAAACCATTAAATACTAATTTTAATAAACTATTATTTAATAATTTCAAAAGTTAAATATAAATTATTATTTAAAACAAGAAATGAATGAGTTGGGAAATTTTAACATAAGAACCTGAGACTTAGATGACATTAATTTGAGATTAGCAAAGGTCAAAGGTTTTGAAGATAATCACAAGGCTTCACTAAGTTAAGGTTTTGATATAGGGAAGGTTAACTTGGATAACTAGAATGATCATAATCTTGGAAAAAATGCTAATGGATGTTCTGGATACCTTTTTATATGAATGCTGTCAGAATTTAGAAATTTTAATGGAGGTAGAACCTGGTACCAACATAATGCATAGAGAAAAAAGGGATGGAGATGAGATAATTCCTCCATCATAACTTTACTTAGGCAAAAGTCCCCTACCATGGCCTATATCTCTTGTTTTTATAGTAAGTGGAGATAGTTACCATAAGATAATAGGAAGTTGTAACAAAGGGGGTGGTTATAAAAACCGCCCTAACTCCCCTATTAATTTCGAATATTGGGATTTTTTATGGGAATTCACTACCAAACCAAAGAACATTAGTGAATGGCTTGCAAGAAAAGTAAAAGCAACAAGGGAATTCAATATTTTGTTGAATTCTTAGACAAACTGAAGGTAACCAATGAATTGCTCGCTTCTTGCTTGAATATTAGGAGCGAATTAGATTTAACACAAGGTCAGAAACTTTCTAGATGCAATGGAGTCACATGGGTTTACTGAATGTTTAATGCCATAGTATGAATGATTAAATCAAGGCTCTTCCATCAATAAGTGTCCTTTTGTGTGATGAACAATGACATTCGAAATGTTGTCTTTTAAATTTTCACCACAGTCGGAGAAGTGTAAATTTGAACAATAATAGATGCCCCCTAATGTATGAAGTCATAAGGGAAGATGATGGCCAAAATACATTTTAATAATCAATGGAAGGGGATATGGAATCAACCAGACTAGATTCCAAGAATCTTTAAGTCTCAACAAGGTACCTAAAACAGAAAAAGGATGTCAAATAATCTTATCCTTGGGATAGATATGTCCATGTCGAAGATGATGAAACATGACCATAAGAAAGATACAGTGTGGATCCATAACATATATGTAATTGATGTAACTATCATGGCCACGAAAAATACAAAGTGGATCCATGTGATATATAAATGGGTCATTTCCATGAATGAACCTAGTGGATCCATTCCTAACAACTTATCATAGCCAAAAAAAGATATAAGGTGGATTTGTGTCAAACTAGAGAGAATAGACACAAATGAATGAAGTGGATCTATGTCTCATCAAACATCAGGAGAAAAATATAACTGCACTGAGTAATGGTTCTCCCAATGGTAGCAGTGTCATATGTAGTGTGGTACAGTCTTGCATTACTCAGGAAATATAAAAATGTGAGGATGTTATCGTTGGCCCAAGGTATTCCATCCAAACCACATAAAGGTACAAATCCTTCCCATGCGAATATATGAACTGAAGTTGAACATAGAGCCTGATATTGTTTGATTACTGGTAATTGATTTATACCATTAACAAATGTGAGGGAACCCACTGATAATGATAATGGGACCCATGGTACCTAGTACATTCTAACATGTGTGAATATATGTTCTCAAATTCAAACACTCGAAGAATCCATTGAGTAGGAGACATTGATGTATTCCCACTACCCAATATGAGGGAACCTTCCACTGATGACTGCAAGCCCCAAGGTACTACCAAAAATCTAGACATCATTCCCAGATCAAGATGAGTTGAAGTAAATGGGAAGAGACCTATTGAAAGGGAGGCATTAAGGCATCCCCCATCATCCAACACAATGAAATATCAAGGATTGGTTTGATTTGGCATATTAGGGATGAGACAAAGTTCTGCAGAACAAACCACTAAGTATGTCTCCGACATGCACCAGATTTAATAACACACGAAAGATACCTCTTGAGAAACAACCAATAAAGAAATCCATTGACATGGGCAATAATTTCCACCAATTATGAAAATGGAACCCAAGGTACAACAAAAATCTTGAAATGTGAATAGATATCCTGAAATCAAACATGAAGGGAAACCACTCAATAAATGACCAATGATGTATTGTCTTTGTTGAGTGCAAGGTAACCTATCAATGATGTAAACAGGCCAGGGTGCTATGAATCTAGGTTAGTGCCTCATAATAAATGAGTTATCATTGATGAGACACTAACCCACCCGAAAGAAGTCAATGGTAACCTTCCACACAAGAATGAGTCCAAAATACTGAGAACATGATGAGAACATAATGACACCAGGGAATGACCGACACATGAGGTCACATTAGAGTAAATTTGTGGTCTAAATGTATCTCATAATAAAAAGAGCCACCTCATAAAAAAAAAGAGCCATTGAATTCAATAACCAGTAGACTTTCAAGAAAAGAGTGAACCATAATGGTTGACTTGGCATATTTGTTATAAAAAAAACTACTTTTTTCTTAATATTTTCAACATATCTCACCGTGGTTTTACTCAAATTTCAAGTGGGAGCACTCATTGGATGCATAATTAATTCAACAAGTACCCACACTGCATACTTTTGAGGGATCCCACCCCACAAAAAAATGAGAAATACCTTTAAAAACATGTTAATGTATTTCTCATTTTTCGTGGGGTGGGGTCCCTCAAATGTATGCAATGCGGGCGGGTACTTGTTTGATGTTGAATTGAGAAACCAATGATTGCTCTCGCTTGAAATTTGAGTAAAAACACAAGGAGATATGTTGAAAATACAAAGAAAAAAAGTATTTTTTTTCTCTCTTCCTACAAAATTGATAAATATTATTTTATTCTTTTAACTATTATTTTATTATTTTCCTTAGGAGGCACCTTAAATTTTCTCTAATGAGTCAACTGCAGAATGACTGACACAGGTTACATCCTTGAACAATGAGCGCAACACAAAAGTGACTTAGGAAACTTATGACACAAAGGGACACTGATGTAAATCTGTAATGTTACATGAAACATTGGCATATTCTCCATATGATTGGAAGAATAACCAATCAAACAAGTCCTAAATCTACAATCATGGCTCAAATCCTAAGGTAAAAAACTATAAATCAGTATGGTTGATAAACTCAACATGGCGCTCTATTCAAGGATGAAACCACTAGACACTAGTAGTAAATAGACATTAGAGATATTTTCCTTCCCTTCTCTCTTGTCTTTAGATTTTATTATTATTATTATATTAATAAAGCCTAAAAAGGAATAAAAGAATACTATATTGCGTGGGAGAAAATGAGTGTCAGGAAAAGCGAGACTATTTCCAAGCGTAAGGAACACATATGCATAATGCAGGGAACATGATTAAAATAATGAAACTCGGGGTGTGTTTCCTTCGAGTAATGGGTTTCAAGTTTCAAAGGAAAAGTGTCATAGGGCTTAGTGAAAATGAGATAAGATATGAGGGATTATAAAATGAGCTAAAACATGATTCCAACACCAAGCTCATAATATCAAGAGGTATATATGCAAATGCAGTTACAACTTAAACAAAAAAGCAAGAGACTTATAGGGTATGGTTAGAAATATGGAAGAGAAAGACATGTGGCTTCTTTTCAAAGTCATGAAAAAACTACTAAGGCTCTCGAGCCTATGAAAAATGCAGCATGGGAACCAAAATTGCAAAAAGTGTGCTAACTAGGGTCTCCCATGTGAGGTAGGTGCTATCATGGAAAAAATGATGACTTTACTTAGAAAAATAGGGATAATGTCTCATTCCCGTGAAATATGATCTTAAGGCGTATAAGGGAAAAAAGGATAGATGCAATATGCACCATAGTGATAACCTAACCTATATGCTAGAGTTAAAGAGAAAACTTGTTAGAAATATCACGAATGAAAATTGGTTCCCTTGGTTCACCTTCACCTATCCATTAAGACCAAAACTAGGCAAAATGGTCAATAATAATAGTCTGAAGTAAAAATATAGGGTCTAAACTAAGAAGAGTGGGTAAAACTACAAATAATTTATTACAAATAGTTGAAAAGAGATAAAATAGAGTTTCTTTGTGTTTTTTACCACTTTGGAGAGAAAACAAAGAGCCCAAAAGCTTTGAATGTTGACTGTAGCCAATCCAAGGCACAAATCACTTTCCAAGTTTTCTATGTAGATCACCTATCCCTCTTATTTTTTGATGGTTTAAATGATAGTTTTAGGTTCAAAATTTCAATTGATAAAATTCATTATACTACCCTCATGGTGTAATCACTAGAAAATTAATATTGGGTAGCGAATTACCTTGAAATTTACTATTGTATAGTAGATTGTGAGTGAATATGTTGTGACTATACACATCCTTTCCTGTGATTTACTCTGAAAGGTTACAAGGGGTTGTGTTTTGATCCAAAATACTTATGTATGATAGAGATGGATTTCATTTGGCATGAAAGAGAGCATGAGGACTTGGATAGGGATGCAATGGGTGACCCATTGATAGTAAATTCCTTGTGTTGTTTTGGATTGCTCAAATTATTTTGAATATCAAACATGCGAATGAAAAACGTACTTCTTCAAACACTAATCCAATATTGGGACACATATCAGAGTGTTTTCATAACCAGCAAGGAAATGTTGGAAATCACCATGGATGATATTTACTTCCTTACAGGGTTGTCATGGAGAAGATATTTGGTGAAAGGAACAATCCATGAGGAAAATGCACTCTCAGTGCAAGAGTACATAAACACATTCTATGTGGTCAACACACATAAATTGGGTACATAAATATTGATCTATGCAATTGCTAGCTTCCCACTGAAAGTCATCTTAACTATGATTACTAGAGTGAAAATATCTGCAACAATGCATTTGGCCTCCCAAAGCTTTATGCAAATTAGATTTGAGTGCTTGAATGTAACTTTGGATGATTGTTGTACAAGGCTACTGACTAACATGAAGAGTCAGTTAACTAACTGTAAGATATAAAATAATAAAAAATTTAGATATGGAATCATACTAGTCTCATTCTTTTTTGAAAGGATTCTAGGTATGAGCCCGAGGGTATTAGTTTCACCTTTGGATTTGTAAGAGCTTAGGATGGTACAATGGACAGGTCTACTATATCCTTTAGGAGGTGGATATTACACCACTATTTTCGATGAGGAGTACCATTCCTGGTGGAGAAGACAATTTGCTGGCCATCAAGGAGTAACCTTATGCTAGGATAGACTTTCCTTATGACCTAGATCTAGTGCTCCCTCCTGGCAGAGCGTGATGAAAGATATGTGAGTATATGTTCTTTTATTTTATTATATTTTTTGTATTATGAAAATTTGAACATAAAAAATATGTATTTGGCTTATGAGTCTTAACAACAAATTGTTGACTATGACACAGTTATTGGACTAGAGAGGCATATCAGACAACCTTTGTTGGGACAACATGTACCATGACATGAGGAGAGAGTTGAGGCCACCTTGGCTAACCTAGAGGAAAATGTTTGAGGCTTGACCATAGGAGTATCGACTTATAAAATTGAGCATCTCCTGGAGCAGATGCATAGACAAGTAGTAGGAGTGCCTCCTACATGGGTCAAACTACTCTGACATGTGGCTACCGTGTGTCATGTGCAACCAAGAGGAAACAACATTAGAGGAGTTATGGAAGTGATTTTTTTGT
This sequence comes from Pseudotsuga menziesii, assembly GCA_001517045.1. Taxonomy (NCBI): domain Eukaryota; kingdom Viridiplantae; phylum Streptophyta; class Pinopsida; order Pinales; family Pinaceae; genus Pseudotsuga; species Pseudotsuga menziesii. The sequence continues at coordinate 18,121 of LPNX011029215.1, forward strand.
ATCTCTCAGATATATCTACATTATCAAGGGATATATGCCTAGTTTTGTGTATTATGAGTCAAACTTTGGATGTGAGACTCACCTTTTAATTATGCTCAAACATTTTTTATACTATGAATCTACTTTTATATACATGGATGACAACTTTAATAGCTTATATTTACATTTTATACACTGCTTATGTATATTTTTTTTTTAATAATGATATGGATGTTGATCTAATATGTAATTAGCCAACATATCAGTTAAATGATTGCATCTTCTAGGAACATGTATGTACGTAATGAAATCAAATTGACGCTCTAAAAAGCGTGCTCCTAGAAATTTATGGAACAATAGAGGACATCGAATGTGATACATATTGTTTAGCTGAGACACTAGCAAATGAAAACCTAGATAGGTTGTTAAATGCTAGATACCAATGGAAATAGATCCCAACATCAACTCGATCATGGCACTATATTATGTGATATTGTTAGTGACTGGGACAAGGGAGACTCTTAGATTACAAGGTTGAGAAAAGTATTGTCCAGTCATAATGAAAACAAGCACAAACAACAAACTGTTCAGTCATACTAGATTACAAGGTTGAGAAAAGTGTACAAGACAACTCTTAGATTCAAACAAGCAACACGACTTACTAAGATACAAGGTTTGGTAAATCCTGATTTTGCATCGAACTAGTGCATAAGGTCATACAACAACATGTATATGCCTTGAGCTTCCACCTCAAAGGATTACCAAAAGTACACAGAGAAAAAAAGAGTTCAAAACAAAAAAATTATTTTTCAAAATTATTCACTCAAAAGATTCAAAATGATAGAATGAGAATTCTCAAAGAGTAGACATAGTACTTTTGAGAGGTCATTAAAGGACCTAAACACTTATACACTTTCAAAGTGTATCAAACATAATAGTGAAAAAGGACTACAAGCATATACACTTTTCACCTAAATGATCCAAAAAATCCATGCCAAAACTGATAATGTTAGATCATACACCATATCTCTTGGAGTTCACCACAAAACTAAAAAAAATAGATACTTTCAAAATCCTTCAAACAACCAGACAAACACGGTAAGGTGTGAAAAATCACTCCCTTTAGGAAAATCTGCTACTATAACTAAGATTGGCAATGAACTATTCAATATCATTTAGTAGATTACTCATGAATTCTAGGAGAATTCACTATTGTATGTACCATTGATTATGAATAGGTATTGGAAGGATTGAAAATTAAAAATGAACTCAAAAAGAACAAAAAATTGAGATGTCTACAAAGGCCTAATACCAATCCAAACTTGTAAAAAGACTCAAAACAACCAATCAAACTAGAGGGAACTAAATTAGAAACCCCAAAGCAGATAAATTTCTCCCTAAGAGAGTTTCCATTTGTGTTGTTAAGGATTTCATCCAAATTACTAGGGTTATAACCAACATACTAGGTTTAACTCAGATAAACACCATAAGGTTGAAATGCAATAAAAAATACTACTTAAAATCAATTACAAACAAATCTAATTTAAGAGATAATAAGGAAGAAGTTATTACACCTTGTTTATGACATATGTTCCTAGATTTCTTTTCTCCAATCAAACGTGTTCTTGATATTTGACCTACATAACAACCATAAAAACCTTCCTTAAACAAATTGGCTACTAAAAATATTGAAAATCAAATCTAACATAATATCCAACTAGCTATTAAATGAAATAAACTTCAAACAATGATCCAAACACAAACAATGATAAATATAATTTGGGAAGGGAAATATGTCCAATATATATTCATATAGTAAAAAAATTCAGTATTACCTTAATTTGCCATGAACCTTGCAAAACCAATACTCTAGGTCTCCACCTTATCTCCTCCAATACTCCCAATAGATCTCCAAACACTAGTAGAAAATGAGATATTAGTGACCAGGAAACCAAAAATTTCGGTCACCATAGTTTTATTCAATGGATAAATAACCAAAATTGATAAATTTAAGTGAGCTAACTAAAAAAGACTAAGATAAATGACCACTTTTGGTCACGGGATAAAAACCAACTAAAAATGACCAAGATAAATGATCAAATTTAGTCACGAGATATCTAGACTAAAAATGACCACATAACAATTGGTCATTTATTTGGTCATTTTTAGTTTCACTCTCGCAATGAAAAAAATTACAAATTTGACAATGAATGTGTACATTTTACTAAATTCTAACGGTGCATATGGATTCTGAGACCCATTTTAAAGGGATGTCTGAATATATTTGTAGTGTTAGAATTTAGTAAATTCTTACATATATATAGTATATATTTACATGTCCCTAAACCTTTAAACCCACAAAACCTTGGCATATAACATTATAAGGCTAATTTGCACGACCTTGGCATATAATTATAGTTTTTATAAACTAATTTGGACACGACCTTGACACCTTGACATATAATTATAGTTTTTATAGGCTTTTTACATGACCTTGGCATATAATTATATAAGTTTTTATAAGGCTTGACAAGACCACTAGAGAAAAAAACTATCACTACTACATATGGCTCAAAAGTCTCATAACAATTTTCCACAAATAAGTTAAAATCAAATTTTTCGTCGAAAAACAATTTAGAATTTTGGTAAAAAATGAAAATATCCCCACTAAGGCATTTTAAGGATTTGTAGGTACAGTTCCCAACTCGTCGTTCCTCTACCAAATACAAAAGTGTCCCAACTCGTCGTTCCTCTACCAAATACGAAAGTGCCCCGTGCTTTTAAAAAAGAGGATGTTATTTTTAAAATAAAATATTAACACGTCTCAAAGTATAATGTGTTCGAGTTGTTCTATTATGCTTCGTTCACGAGGCTTAAGACCCTGCTGGGCGCTCTGTTGGTGAAGTTTCCTACCTGCTCAGCTCCTCAATTTGTTGTTCATTGTAGGCAACCACCGGTAGTTGCAGGTCGATACAAATCCCAAGTATTCTAGAATGGGCAATAATTCATTTACTAGCTGGATTGACCATTTAGGCCCTTTATTTCCTCGAGTGAGAGAGCTGTGTGATGAAAATATTTTGTCAGGGTGAATATTAGCCTGGGCATAATCCATAGCCAGGTCATGCCATGGTCTCCGATTTTGGGGCTTTGGGTTTGAGTGTCATATGGTTTAGAATACCAGTCATTCATGCAGCTAAGACTATGACCGTGGTTATGGAAAATGGCAATGTCATGTACATGAAGAAGTTTATTTTGAGAGGGTTTTTATATTTTGCAACACTATTCAGAAACCCTGGAAACCCCAAGTATTGTCACTTCTTCCTGTCTTCTCACTGCTTGAGTAAGAAGAGACCCTTTAATCAATATCTTAGTTCGTAGTTCAAGTGGGTGACGTAACATGAAATCAAAGATACCATTAGCATGATATTTAAATAAGAATATTCTTTTGCAATTCTTTAAAGCTTCCAAAATTCCTTTGAATTTATTCGAATCCATTAAATTTTATGTAAAACAAGAAAGAGGTAACCTTCATATCACCGGTTAGGCGTTCGAACTTCTCTTTTTTATCGCTTACATAATTCCGATATTGGAAAATATGTCTCAATAAGAGCATTGGGCACTCAGATACTTGTCTATGAGAACTAGCTTTGCAACACGGCCGTTTCATGTCTTGGAAGATATGAGATCGTGTCAATGATCTTCGGTTCTTGTATGGGTGTTCATTTCTAAAAAATTAAGTAATGCTCCTCCTATTTATCAAGTATTTTGTAAATCCTTTTTCCCTCGTGGCATTTAAACATAAAATGAACGAGTGCTTAGCATATATTCTAAAGAATCAATAGATGATGATGGCACTTAGATATGAATGTTCATGTCAAATTGGTATATGAGACATGACCTTTGCTAACACGTTGGCATCTCCAATGGGCACACAATATTCTTTTAATTTGATGTGTTAAGGAGGAGGAACACCATAAAGGAAATGGATACATAATGCTATCCCATGAGCTTATTTTATATTTTTCTTATTCACTAATGTGTTATTGAGTGAATAACACCAAGATAGGGATAACAAATCCAACTAAGGTTGAGAGGAAGCAATTGAGATAGGTGCAATCATTGGTGTTGTTTGTTAAGAGTAGCCATTAGGTTTAAAGATATGAGTGTTTCAGATTTTATATAGTCTTTTATTTACTTTTTTAGTGCTTTTTAGTTATGGTAGCGTTCTTTAAAGCTATAAACATAAGATAAAGGGATTTGTTTTTCAATTTTCTTTGTTTATTTGAATTTTTTTGGTTTTCTTTTAGACAAGAAATTATATATAAAATAGTCATTGTCAAATGTGCTACCCATTTTTAACAAACAAAAAAATCACCGCTCCTTTAAGAAATAATAACTTAATTTTGCTTTTCCTTTTCATCCACGGCATCCTCCAACAACACCCTCCAACAACAACCTATTGGCGTATCATTGCAACATTTTGGGGCTTTTTCTAGTCCATAATGCATCCGTCGCTATAGCGGCATATATTACATTCGTTGCTAGAGAAAGGATGGGAAAGAAATCCCGGAACATCGAACCTCAGAGCTATTGATGTTACCCTGCAAGATGGGCAGCTCATTGCAAAACTCGTTCCAAAAACCCTAAACCCCGAGGCCAAGGCCGAAAATGCATTAATTCTTCAAATGCCAGTCTACCCAGATGGAATCCTGAATTCAAGGTGGATGAGGACGCGGAGAAGGATGGAAAGAGAAAGCGGTTCGAGGTGCCCGACGTCTTGGAAAAAGATCTAGAGGACAAGCGCCTCTGGCTGCAGAGAATCGAGCACGAGAAGGATAGAGTTTCTTCCATTTATATCATCACTGGCTACGAGGCCGTCCTGCAACATGATTCGCTGAAAATCTATGTGACTTAGAGGTAAAAATGAACGTCTCGTCTCGTTTAATAGCAAAGGGATTTTCTATTTCGAGTAGCTTAGAAACAAGAATGAGGAAGAGAATTGGGATGAGCAATTTCACATTCATACCGATTCCAGAACCCATGGCCCCCAATCTATTAGCCTAGACGTTTCTTTTCATGGGGCCAAGCATGTGTATGGGATACCCAAACATGCCACTAGACTTGCCCTCAAGCTAACTAGAGGTCCTGAGGTCGATTTCGAGCCTATCGCTTATTCAATCTTGATATCTTTGAATACATCAACGAATCCCCCTTTGGACTCTACGGTTCCATTCCTTTCATGCTGTCTCACAACAAGGAATACACAACTGGTTTTTTTTGGATAAATTCTTCCAAAATGCAAATAGATGTATTTGCTACCAGGTGGGATGGGGGTTCCGCTTCCAATTCCAACGCGAATACCGACGTCATCCATACCATGTGGATGGCCGAGAGTGGTATCGTCAATGCATTCTTTTTTGTTGGTCCCGACCCCAAGGATGTTATGAGGCAATATGCTAGTCTTACTGGAACTTCTGCCATGCCACAACTTTTCGCAACTACCTATCACCAATGTCGTTGGAATTACAAAGACGAGGAAGATGTAGCCAATGTGGATGCCAAGTTTTATGAGTTTGATATACCTTATGATGTTCTCTGGATTGACATTGAGCACATTTATGAGAAGAGATACTTTACATGGGACAACTTGCTCTTTCTGAATCCTGGAGAGATGAAAAATAAGCTCATGGAAAAAGGTCTACATATGGTGGTTATTGTCGATCCTCATATTAAGAGGTATAATGGCTTTCTGCTGCATAAGGAAGCGACTCAAAAGGGGTATTATGCTAAGGATGTCCATGGTAAGGATTATGACGGCTGGTGTTGGCCAAGTGCATCATCTTATTTGGATATTCTGAATCCAGAAATCAGATCATGGTGGGCTGACAAGTTTTCTCTTAGCAGTTATAAGGGTTCAACACCATCGTTGTACATATGGAATGATATGAATGAAACTTATGTATTTAATGGTCTAGATGTATGTTATTGTTCTCACAGGCCCCCATTATTTGCCTTGAATTTTTTTATTTAAGATACATATTTACGAGCTTCGAAATTCATAGATGAAATTCATTGGAAGGATATAGGCTAGAGCAATCAATGTTTGAAGTTTTGATTTGTTTTCTCTGTGATTCCCCCTTCTATGGTGCAAGAAAACAATGCCCATAGATTCTCTTCACTTTGTATATGTTGAGCATCGTGATGTTCATAATGCTTATGGATATTTCTTTCATATGGGTTGTGCTGATGGTATTCTGAAACGAGGAGGTGGGAATGACAAGCCATTTGTTTTATCATGTTCCTTTTTTGTTGGAAGCCAGAGGGCCGACACATTTTGGAAGGGAGATAATAAAACAGATTGGGACCAACTAAGAGTTTCTGTTCCAATGCTGTTGACCCTTGGTCTTACTGGAATGGCATTTTCTGGTATACAATTGTGTTGATATATTGCATTAACCATTTTTGCAGACTTTTATAGAAAGAACTTGGTATCTACTATAATTTTCTTGCAGGTGCTGATGTTTGTGACTTTTTTGGAAACCCCGAGCCCAATTTACTACTTCGATGGTACCAGTTAGGTGCATATTACCCTTTTTTTAGAGCTCATGCACATCATGACACCAAGAGGAGAGAGCCCTAACTATTTGAGTAAAATTTATCTACCGTACTTATTTTTGCTGTCTTTCTCATGACCTTCCAGACACCACAATAATTTCCATAGTTTTGGCTCTATTCTTAATAGGCATTGTTTTTTGTGGCACAATATATCTGTAGCGAGTTCTTCAATGTGTCATGCTTTGACTTTTGTCTTACTAAAAAACAAGGTTTGGGACTGTTTTTCACATTTTCAATCTCCCCAACTCAGTATATTTTAGTTTCTTGTGCAAAATTTATCACGAAACTGTGCCTATTTAGTATTTACAGTTTCCTTATGTTGATCATTTTTTTCCTCGTGTATGGCTCTTGCAACAATTTACTATTCACTTGCAATCTCTCACAAGTGAATGAACTTGTTGTTGCATCCTCCTTCTTTTAGCTAGTTGTCTAATGAATATGAGATTATTTGGTTTGTAATATGTAGTTGGATCTATTGATTGAAATAATTTATGTCCTCATGAATATAGATATATTTTCTCTTAGGAAAATATTGTAAACTTTTAGTTCAATATGAAAAAACTTACATCTATAAACAACATAGAGCTATTTGATGTTCATCTCCATCACAAGCTAGTGTGATACCTCATAGTCAAAATGTCAATCAAAATAAAATGTCCATAATCATAAACTACTCTAAAGACTTATGTAAAGTCATCTGTATATGTAAAATACAAAACAGGGCTTTGAGCCCATTCATCATCAAAGTCAAAATTTGAAAACATGTATATCTAGTGAAGATGGATTGCTCACAACAAAAAGAGAGAAATGAAAGTATGTTAGGTATAAAGGGATCTCAAAGAAACTGGGAGAAATACCCCAGATTCCTCTTCATTAATCTCCCATGTACCCTCTGGTATCTTTGATTCTTTTTTCAGAAGGTGTCTCTACTATTTTACTTCCGTGTTTAGCTCTTTGTAGGTTTGAAAATGAAATGGATGAGAAAGAAGCTTCCAGTTCCTTTACTTGATTGAAAAATGGTCTCAGGATAAGGTCATGCATCCCAAATAGATGGGAAACATTGATTATTAAAATAGGAATCTTTACTCCACATTCATTCATTAAACACTAATGTTACAATTTTTTTTATCAATAAAAGGCATCATATTACTGTGCCTAGAATTACATTAGCTTTCCCATTTAGCACGAAATTATATACAAGACCACTATATACTTATGCACTTATAGGATGACCAATTGAACCTTTATGCCATAGCTGTAGGCTGGATGTGGCCAAAACTTTCCAAGAAAATAAGATACATGAGTTATAAGGATAGGTTAAAAAGTGATGATCGCCATTTGATGACAAATTGAAATATGTTGCTATTGATTGGGGTCATGTAGTACATTGCAAATGAAAAATATTGCAAAACTACTGTATAACTTTTGCGATCTGATTTATTGTACCATCATACGGGGAATGATTATCATGAATTATTTTAGCTAGATCATTCTTGTCTAAAGGCTGCCATGCAACCCAGTCATCTGGACTTCAATGTTTTCTTCATTTTCCAATCTGTATCTTGAAATTCCATGCCACCATACGTTAAACAACTGTTGTTGTTGCAATGTTGATTTCTATGCATTTAGTGTTTGATGTTGTCAGAACTTGATCCTATGGTCTGAAGGAAATTTGGATGTAGCTGGAACAACTATCTAAAAAATAATGAAACTTAAGAAATTTGGATTAGCAACTCCCTGAAGTATTTATTTTTTAAAAAGTGTTGCAAAAGGTTATGTCTGTCACTCTATTAAAATCACATCATTTTTAAAAAGACACCAGCCCCATTCCCAAAACTATAAAAAAGTCAGACACACAAGCATGGTGCCATTACAATTCAGGCTTCACAAAAAAACCAAATTAAAATGGAAGAAACCCACCAACCATTTGATCACATACATCATCAAAGAAGATAAAAGAAAGTGAGTGGCATATGAATTACGATAAGTTGAAGGGATGATGTTTTGAGATAAAACCTCATTTTCTTTCGTTAACTTCATTATTCCTACCTCAGATGTACCCTTTTTCTAGATAAGGAATTAGCTCTGGGATTGAGTTCCTGAAAAATATGAGCGAAAGAAACCAGAGTGAAGTTACTCCTCATAGTTGTAATCTGATCAAGCCATCATTGCTTGAATATCTATATACTGCGTTGAAATTTTTCCATTGATCCAATCCACTATTACTTTGGAGTTCCCGAACACTTCTAGGCTCCTCACATTCCTCTCAATAGAAGAGCTTCCAGTGCCACAAGCTCAACCCATTTATTGGTTCCTTCAACAATTCCCAATGAGAAAGAGATATAATGAGATGAGCTCCAATAAAGACAACCCTACACTACATTTAACTTGATTCCTTTGCATAAGCGCCTTTGAAAATTCCCTATGGGCAGGAGTCATCGATCATTAAAGGATAAACTTGCTGCTCCTCCACCATTTATATATTCCTTGAAGCAGAATTTGACTCTATAAACTACTTGCTCCAGAGAACAGGAAGCATTTTGGAAAATAATTTAATTTTTGGACCTCTAAATTGTCAATCTGACACCTATTGGGAAGGATCTCTATTCCCAAACCTCCCTATCCTAATATTAGGATTTAAAAGCTTCAACTAAAGAATTTCCAATACACATACCCAAGCTTTTCAACAGAGTTACTGAAGTCGCCCAAACTTCTTTGGAAAAGTGACATCCCACAAACACATGATAGACATTTTCTTCATGTTCTAGGAATGAGTTATGTGATTGTTTTGTGCACATCTCAATAAACTTCATGCATATTCGAATTCCAAATAGGTATAACTGCCTTTGGATTTTATCTGTTGGTGTGTTGTACAAAGGGATGGGTGCATGAAGTACATATTTTGAATTTTGTAATACTGGTTGCAGCTAGTGGATGTCTTTGTAACTCTTTTTGACAATTATAATCCAATTTAAATGGAGAAGGAAAGGAAATCAATGTTAGGGAGTCTGTGCATGGTCTATCCTCATGATGGCTATGAATGGTACAATCTTACAATGCAACTTTAGGGTAGTGAGTTTTGGTAATGGAACGTTTTGGTAGTTTCACTTGGGGTGGAAAAGTGTCACGTCCCCATGCCTTCGACCAGCGTAGAGGACGCGACCCAAACTCTAATCACAGCGGGCTAAGAGCCCCATGAACATGTGCATTCACAAAATTGCTAAAACAGAATGCTTAAACATACACACATGAACATTTATCATGCACAGATGCAAACATCTATCAGGCACAGCGGAAACATCATACATTTAAGCAAGCATTCATTTAACATGTTCATCATTTTCATTAACAGAATTTACAGTTGTAGAAGTAAAATGGACAAAATCACTTATCTTATGGTGAACTCGATCCGCAACCAGCTATGTCGCTGCAACGTTCCACCCAACCATAGGCCAGCGTGCTCCTTAATCTCTCAGCAGCGCTGCCACCCCCGAGCTGGGCATGATTCTCCAAGGAATAAGGGAACTAGCATGCTTACACATAGCCAGGGATATACAAAACACAGCCAAGCCAACACAGTTGGGTTTATTAGGCCATCAAGGAGTGGGAAATGCTAAATGCTAAGCTGGTGAGCTCATTACATAGCCAAGAACACCTACACCAGAACTAGCTTGACCTCTAAGACACCCAAACACACCCAACACAAGGAATCAATCCCTTCTCTGCTACACAGTCCCTCAGGCCCTGCATTCCCTTCTAGTGCTATTCAGGGGTGATGGAGAAGAAGGCCATCCCTCTAGCTCTGTTTGTGTGGTTTCCAGCCACTAGGTTTGTTAAGCAAAACTAAGCCCCCATCCTTGCTCCCAATACAGTCTGAAGACCAACCATTGCACTCAGGCAATCAATTTAGATATCATAGCTTAAACCAGGGAAAATGAATTTAAACCATCTATAGCAGTCCCCAAGCGTAACAGCAAACACAGCTCATGGCCTGGGGAAATTAACAGCCCCCGAAATGCATCAGTGGACGCGGCTCACAACGTGGGGAAAACTCAACCCGTCCTTGGGCAATGAAGTCACCGGGAAAACCTACATAGACCATGCTGGGAAAGAGATTATAGTTCCCCAGCCTGGGCGTGAATGAAAACGACAACACAGGACCCACGAATCAGTCCGTGAGGGAAGAATACAGCCAAACCATCCGTAGATCTGCAGAGGAAAAATACGTGGATAAAAACTAGGAAAATCCAATGCATGGAAAACAATCCGACCCTATGAGGAATGAACAGACAATGGAGGTCTTGCGTGAGGAAAAACAACTCCATTTTTTCCCGTGGATGAACAAACAACAGGAAGGACCCGAAAATTGGAAGTGCGTGAGCCTTCAGCACAGTCGTGGAGAGAAGAAGATCTGCGTGAGAGGATGAACAACAAAATCGTGGGTAGAGTGTGGATGTGGGTGAGGACTGACAGTCCTGCCACCCCACTTCGAAGACCATAATTTCCTCAACCACCAGCAGCCTTTCTTAATGAAAGTGGTTGGAATAAAACAGAGGAAAAAGACACATGGGTTTTTCTCTCATTGGCCAAGGTTGACAATTTCCCCACCCTTATCCTTGTAAAAATCATGCCCCTTTCTCATTTTAGTTGCCATGATCGTAGCTGGTCGGGTTCATTTAATTAATTATAGATGCATATTTACATGATGACCAACATAATATATGCTGCATGCCCCGATATACCATCGGTGACAATTCAAATCCAAAACATAACATAACCGATCAATGGTGGGGCCTTGGCCTTTAGCTCCACACCGTGATCATTTACAATATATACATCATATGCATCTAATGCAACGGGGTCAAAACTGAGACATTACATTCCCCTCCCCCTTTAATAGCATTGTCCTCAATGCTTACAAAATTGAACAAAATGCTACACTAGTATCGCCTCAGTGTTCCGCAGAATTGAACAAAAATGGATGTGCCAATTGCATGGCATCCTCTAGCTCCCATGTAGCCTCTTCAGGTCTGAAGTGCTCCCATTGCACCTTTACCTGACCTATTGCTCGGTTCCGGAGCATTGTGACCTTCCTATCGAGGATGCGCATTTGCTCGATTCAGAACTCTCCCTCGGGTTCCACCTGAATCACATCCCAATTTATCACATGGTTAGGATCACGTACATATCTCTTAAGCAAAGAAACAGGAAAAACATTATGAGCTCTAGTGCTAGCAGGCAATGCAAGTCTATATGCAACTGGCCCTATCCTTTCAAGCACTTCAAACGGCCCACAATATCTTGGTGACAACTTGGCACAACTTCCAAGCTTCAAGGAACTCTTCCTTGCCCTCACTCTGAGGTAGACATGATTCCCAACACTAAACTCCCTGTTCACCCTATGCTTATCTGCATAGCTTTTCTGTCTATCCTGTGCTGCTTTTAGGTTCTGCCTGATCTTTACAACCTCTTGCTCCATTTCCTTGAGCAATTCCGGTCCAAGCACAACTCTGTTCACTGGATTATCCCAGGTCACTGGTGTTCTACACCTTCTTCCATACAAAGCTTCATACGGACTCATCCCCAAGGATGCCTGATGTCCATTGTTATAAGCAAACTCTACCAAGTGTAAGTAATCTTCCCACTTGGTTGGTTTGTCCATTACGTACATGCGAAGCATGTCTTCAAGCACCTGATTAACTCTCTCTGTCTGACCATCTGTCTGAGGATGGTATGCAGTGCCGAAGTTTAGCTTTGTACCCAAATCTGCAAACAACCCCTTCCAAAAGTTGGAAGTGAACTTGACATCTCTGTCAGAGACTATTGCCTTCGGCAATCCATGCAATTTGAAAATCTCCTTCATGAATATCTTTGCAACGTCATCCGTCATATGCGTAGACTTCACTGGTATAAAATGTGCTGCCTTAGTCAACTTGTCTACCACAACCATGATGGAATCATGTTGTCTCCAAGTCATCGGCAATCCTG
>LPNX011029215.1:32675-54099 GCA_001517045.1 Pseudotsuga menziesii
TGGTGATTTGCTTGACGGTCCTCCAGTGCTGCATAAATCCTAGGAACTGACCTTGCTACTTGACCCACTGTTTCTGCTTCTTGAACATTATAAGCTGGCCTTGCACTCTCATTCTCGAGTGGACAATTTCTACGCATGTGGGGTCCTCCACATTTCCAACACTGAAGTGGCGCTCTATTCTGTTGTGGATCTTTAGGCTTTTCTCCTGTCACTCCAACCTTCTTACTTGCAGCTTGAGATGGCTGCTTCTGTGGATTCCTGAAGTTAGAAGGTTTGAAACCTTTCTTTCTTTGGTCAAACTTTTCGTTCTTCTTGTCCTTCCATGCTTTATGGTAATCCGGCTTACCTTTGCCTTGCTCATAGCAATACTTAGCTTTTCTTATTGCTTCTTCAAGAGTTCAAGGTTCATAAAACTCAATTCTATCTTTGTAAGACTGAGGTAATCCACTTAGAAAATGCTGGACCTTCACTTTCTCATCTCTGATGTACCAGACATACCTCAACAACTCCAAAAACTTATTTGCATACTCTTCCATGGTCTGCTGTCCCAATCTCAGCTCATGGAACTCCTTAATCTTGTCATCATAATACCTGTCAGAGAGGTATTTCTACTTGAAATACTTCTTGAACTGTTTCCACTTAAGCCTCCTTTCACTGATCCTCTTCACTTGCTTGAAGTGTTCCCACCAAATGGATGCTCTTCCATTTAGATTGAATATGACAACTCTTGCCTTCATGTTTCCTGAATAATCATGCACTTGAAAGTACTTCTTAATACCAAGAAGCCAAGCTTCAGCCTCTTGTCCAGTCTTTACCTCACCATCAAACGTAGGAGGTTTATCTTTCTTGAATTCATCTCGAGTGTGATCCCTATGGTGTCTCTTTCTTTTTCTTTTATGAGAAGAAGAACTGGAATCCCCGCTGGATTCTTCAGAATCAGATGTTCCACTAGAATTTCTTCTCCTTCTCATAGTACTGCTCTTACTGCCTTCTGGTCTATCTTCCTTTGCAAGTCTGTCAAACTCTGCAGCATAGTAGCATTCAACTGATGCTACTCCTCCTGGGATTTAATTAAGATTCTCATAGTGGCTGCAACATCTGATGGTGTCTCTCGGAATCTGCTTCCATTAGACTCTATGTCGTCATTTCTATTACGTACATTTTCTCCCATGGCATCTTTTGCTCGCTGATAAGAATCCTGAGCATCATACCCATCATGATTTCTCATACTGAACCACCACTTACTTACCAAACTGCACTACCTGGAATACTTCTCTTGAAGTGACTATGATTCTGCAAACGTGTTAATAACACAATTGTTAGATGCATAACATTGATATAAATCATAATCACTTACCTTTTCTTGGAAAATTATAAATTACAAGTTTCCCAAAACATAGAATTTTCTCCATCAAAGAGTGTCTATCTGAGGGGGACAAGGGGGTCAAGGGGGCTTGCCCCCTTGTGGCTTCCGCCACTGCAGGGCGGGTCGAGGGCAGCACCCTCATTTTTTTTATTGTTGTAAATGATTGGTTTTCGCGCAATCTGGTGCATAAGATCGCTGCCACTTTTCTCCTTTTCAACCTTGAAAATTCACTGTAAAAACTGCTGAAAATTCCACTGAAAAACAGTTAAAATTCGCTGGTTAAACCCCATGGAAAACCCAAATTTTCCTTGCGCAGAATCGGGTCTCGAACCACTTTCTCTTCCGCAGAGTCGGCTCTCAAACCACTTTCTCTTCCGCAACGGTGGCTCTTGGAATGCTTTCCCCTTCCGATCGGCGTCGGCAACCTTTCTGGTCGGAAGCCGTAATGCTTCCGCTTCCGCAACGGCGGCTCTTGAAACTATTATTTCTTCCGATCGGCGTCGGAAGTATTTTACATCGGAAGCCAAATGACTTTGGATTCTGCAACGGTGGCACTCCAAATGATAACTTCTTCCGATTGGTGAATTGACTTGTCCGGCATCGGCAGTCTTTCTCATCGAATGACTTAGCACTTTTGCTTCCGCAACGGCGGCTCACAAAATGCTTTCTCTTCTGACTGGCAGCTGTTTACTTAGAAAATTTCTAGTTCAGGCATCGACGGTCTTTGCACATCGGAAGCCAAATGACTTTGGCTTCCGCAACGGCGGCACACCAAAGGCCAACTCCTTCGATGGCCGCTCTTTACTTGGAGAAATTTTTAACTTTTTAGCACTGGTGGACTTCTGACATCGGAAGCCAAATGACTTTGGCTTCCGTAACGACGGCTCACCAAACCTTAACTTCTCCCGATCAGCGTCGACAGCCTTAGAGATTTTGGCTTCCGCAACGGCGGCTCGCCAAACCTTAACTTCTCCTGATCGGTGTCGACAGCCTTAGAGCTTTTGGCTTCCGCAACGACGGAAGTCCCTTCCGCTAATTTTTCCATTACGGAACACTTAGACGAACTTTTCGTGGCTTTCTCCAAACTGTTCTGGCATTGGAGGTCTTTATCATCGGAAGCCAAATGACTTTGGCTTCCGCAACGACGGACGCTCAATCACTTTTCTCTTCCGATCGACGTCAAATCACTTGGAAAGCTCCCGCGATTTTCTTCCCCGTCGGAAGACTTGACGGTTTGGACTTCCGCAACGGCGGACGAAAAACCACTTTCCCTTCCGATTGGCGAAAGTTCACTTCGCGAACTCTTCCGCAACGGCAGAAATTTTTCCGCTGGCTCTTCCGACTGTTCAACACTTCAACAAAAATTTTGAATTTTTACAGTCTTCCACTACTTGTTGCTGGGTAGAAGAAACACTGCCTCTATCACTGCAATCCTTCAAGGCTCATGCAGGCCCATGTTGCAACATGAGCTCTGATACCATACTGTCACGTCCCCATGCCTCCGACTAGCATAGAGGACGCGACCCAAACTCTAATCACAGCGGGCTAAGAGCCCCATGAACATGTGCATTCACAAAATTGCTAAAACAGAATGCTTAAACATACACACATGAACATTTATCATGCACAGATGCAAACATCTATCAGGCACAGCGGAAACATCATACATTTAAGCAAGCATTCATTTAACATGTTCATCATTTTCATTAACAGAATTTACAGTTGTAGAAGTAAAATGGACAAAATCACTTATCTTATGGTGAAATCGATCCGCAACCAGCTATGTCGCTGCAACATTCCACCCAACCATAGGCCAGCGTGCTCCTTAATCTCTCAGCAGCGCTGCCACCCCCGAGCTGGGCATGATTCTCCAAGGAATAAGGGAACTAGCAGGCTTACACATAGCCAGGGATATACAAAACACAGCCAAGCCAACACAGTTGGGTTTATCAGGCCATCAAGGAGTGGGAAAGGCTAAATGCTAAGCTGGTGAGCTCATTACAGAGCCAAGAACACCTACACCAGAACTAGCTTGACCTCTAAGACACCCAAACACACCCAACACAAGGAATCAATCCCTTCTCTGCTACACAGTCCCTCAGGCCCTGCATTCCCTTCCAGTGCTATTCAGGGGTGATGGAGAAGAAGGCCATCCCTTTAGCTCTATCTGTGTGGTTTCCAGCCACCAGGTTTGTCAAGAAAAAATAAGCCCCCATCCCTGCTCCCATTACAGTCCGAAGACCAACCATTGCACTCAGGCAATCAATTTAGCTATCACAGCTTAAACCAGGGAAAACGACTTTAAAGCATCTATAGCAGTCCCCAAACGTAACAGTAAACACAGCTAATGGCCTGGGGAAATTAACAGCCCCCGAAATGCATCAGTGGATGCGGTTCACAACGTGGGGAAAACTCAACCCGTCCTTGTGCAATGAAGTCGCCGGGAAAACCTACATAGACCATGTTGGGAAAGAGATTATAGTTCCCCAGCCTGGGCGTGAATGAAAACGACAACACAGGACCCACGAATCAGTCCGTGAGGGAAGAATACAGCCAAACCATCCGTAGATCCGTAGAGGAAAAATACATGGATAAAAACTAGGAAAATCCTGTGCGTGGAAAACAATCCGACCCTATGAAGAATGAACAGACAATGGAGGTCCTACGTGAGGAAAAAAAACTCCGTTTTTGCCCGTGGATGAACAAACAACAGGAAGGACACGAAAATTGGAAGTGCATGAGCCTTTAGCACAGTCGTGGAGAGAAGAATATCTGCGTGAGAGGATGTACAGCAAAATCGTGGGTAGAGTGTGCGTGTGGGTGAGGACTGACAGTCCTACCACCCCACTTCCAAGACCATAACTGCCTCAACCACCAACAGCCTTTATTAATGAAAGTGGTTGGAATAAAACAAAGGAAAAAGACACATGGGTTTTTCTCTCATTGGCCAAGTTTGACAATTTCCCCACCCTTATCCTTGTGAAAATCATGCCCCTTTCTCATTTTAGTTGCCGCGATCGTAGCTGGTCGGGTTCATTTAATTAATTATAGATGCATATTTACATGATGACCAACATAATATATGCCGCATGCCCCGATATACCATCGGTGACAATTCAAATCCAAAACATAACATAACTGATCAATGGCGGGGCCTTGGCCTTTAGCTCCACACCGTGATCATTTACAATATATACATCATATGCATCTAATGCAACGGGGTCAAAACCGAGACATTACAAAAAGCCTCTAAGACACGGACCATATTCATCTTGTGATAAATGTGTTTTGATGCGACCTATTTTTGTTTGGGTAGCATGCACTAGTACATAATTAGTTTTGTGACAATGTGATATTCTTTTATGTTGGGAGGGAGGAATTTCTTTTTCAATGGTCTATAATATTGTATCTAGACCTTTGAATGTAGCATGCTTCTGTTTTGCTGATATAGGACACATCAGTATTTCACGATTCTTAACTTGCCCAGACATAGGCATTCCATCCAACAAGTTCAAACATTGCACTGCATGTTTGGAATTGTGTTCTCTCCCATGTTCTTGTGGGGGCTAGAATTGGGCTAGCTACTGTTAGAAGTTCCTGTTATGGGTCCTCTTATTTGACATTTAAATACCCTGCTGCCAATCGATACATATAATTCACTTCAGAGTCATTTTGCATATCTTTTTGTAGATACTGGTATATATTTCTCTATATATGAACTATATTGCATTCCTTAATGAAAATTATAATAAGACTTTATATTTATTTTAATGGGAAAGGGCTACATAAAATAAACTAGTGTTTTATAGAATTTGTGGCAACTCTTTATAATTAACTATTTTTTTTTATCACAAATGAAGCCCAGTGACAAATATTAACCACTAGGATTGTCCCTAGGAGATGTTTTTCCTAGTTGCATATCCATCACATTTCTGTTTCTCCTTACCTTTCTACCCATGGTTTGCTATCCAAGGTGCGAGTAGATTGGATCACTTTTTTGTAGGTTATTGAGATGTCTCAATGTTATTAGTGGGTTTATGTGCGGTGATGGATTTTTAATGTATATATTGTCAAATATGAACACTTGTACATTCATGCTGCTTTAGTTTTGTGAGTTCTAGTAAAAGATGCAACATTTTTTCAGCTGTCATCCTATCTACAGTCACCACTAAATGTTATGATTTCATCACTCATCTTAGTTTGACATTATGTTTTCTTTGATGCTTTTTCTTTCTATATACTCTGAAAACTTTCAAATACTGGACTACTTTCTTCTGTAAATTTCTTATGTTGAACAGAAACTGAAATTATGGCAATTTACTTTTTGTTAGATAGATCAAAGAAAATTCTTCTCTATCAATTTTAGTTATATATCTTATCTACACATATCACACTTATCAGGAAGAGGCTGTTACATATTTATTTCTGTGTATTTTGCTTGTGATTTGTCTTTTATTTGTTTGCATGCTTAGCAGTGATAAGATTGTTTTTCCATTAACAACTCTCCTGTCTTTCCGCTAAACCTTATTACAGGTTGCAGGCCAAGAAACATATGGAACATTGGGAGCTATAGTTAAAATTCAAACTAGCTCTTGTCAGGATGGATTCTTGACAAATCATCATGTAGCAGTAGATTTAGACTATCCAAACTAGAAGATGTTTCACCCATTGCCACCAAACCTTGGTCCTTGTGTCTACTTAGGTGTTGTTGAGAGGGAAACGTCATTAATCACAGATGATCTATGGTATGGCGTTTTTCGCTGGCATGATCCAGGTGATATCCATAAACTTTGGAATTCTATTCTTGACATACAATTTGAGGTACTTTTAGAATACATTCTCTTCTAGTTCTAATTTAGTTATTTTGTTTTGAAACATAAACATTTGTGCGAGCATATGGGGATTTCATACCTTTCGCAGATAGCTTTTATGTTTCCAATGTTACAACTACGGTGAAAGGTGTTGGAGACATGGGTGAATTCATGTTGGTTGACTTACAGGCTCATGATGGGAGCCTCATTGGTAAGCAAGTGGTGAAATTAGGGAGAAGTTATGGCCTAAAAGAGGAACTATAATGGCCTATGCACTTGAATACAATGATGAAAAAGGAATCTGCTTTTTTACAGATTTCCTTGTTGTAGGAGAGAATAAACATTCTTTTGATCTAGAAGGTGATAGTGGAAGACTTATACTATTTATTGGGAAAAGTGGTGAGAAGCCAAGGCCAGTTGGAATTATATGGGGTGACACAACCAACCGTGGGAGATTGAAATTGAAGAATGGTTATGGTCCTGAAAACTGGACCAGTGGTGTTGACCTTGGTCATCTGCTCGACTTACTTCAGCTTGACCCGATCACTGGTGTTGGAGGTCTTCAAGGTCAAAATTGGTCCCTGGATTCTATTTTCCCCCAGTGTTATTACTTTATTGACATTAGCATTGAGTATATTGGAGGGAAATTATAATGCTATATTATGAGATTTTATTAGTCTATAATGGTATTATTTTCTATTGGTAGTTTGTTCAAACTTCAAAGTAGAAAAAGGGGTTGTTACATTGTGCATTGTGGTTAAATTTGAATTACAAGCATAGTTTCTCGATTCATGCCTTGTGAGAGTCAGGACAGTGTATTTGCATTAGTGGCTACTACTAGTGGCAGCACAAGTTTGTATCCTATATGAGCTTGGTTCTATATTTTAATAGACTGTTAAGTTGGGTTTAAGAAGATGTCTTGAGATGATCTTATGGTTGATGTTTGATGCTTCCTTATTTTTTTTATGGATTAATCATAAGAATGATAATGTGTAGATATTGGATAGGAAATTAAAAAAGTTTGAGGTATGAATGCATTTCAAAGTGCTGCAATGAGATTGAATATTTTTGAGAGATATTTATAGGCATTTCATAGCTCAAGTAATTCTCTAATGTTTGTCATGTTTTAAATGCAGGGGTTTATAGATTTTACAAAGTGATTGATGTTATGTTTTCTTTCTTATCCGTAATTTCAACAAATCATTTGTTTTCTCATTCCGAATGATAATGCAATTAACATCCTCTACATTTTCTTTGCTGACTAGTGACCCATTTTTATAGGACAAGGGAATGAGATAATGATTTTGAATGCAAATTTAGGCCTTACTTTTACAAATAGTATTGCATATACTTTCAGATTCTTTGGTTTAGGGTTTACACATTTAGAAGCCTCCTGAATCATCATGTACTGCTTGTACTTTTGCATAAGTTGTTGAAGAACAAAAGTGCTGGTAATTAGCAGTGGCTATTGATTCAACTGCAGGGGAGTCATCTCCAAGAGGATACAAAATTGGTCCCTTGATTTTGGCTAGAAAGAAGAAAACAGAAGAGGCATGTCCACTTATACAGTTTGATCACGATGACATGTCCAACTTTCATACACAACATTTGGGTCTCCAGAATGGACCTGAAGTAATCCCAATATTTAGGTAGTCATATTTCATGATAAGATTAGCTGAGCCTTCAACAAGTGTCGAGCACCAGTTTATGAAGGATTTTCATAGGTTCTTGGGCCATCCAGAGCAGGATAAAAGTCCGAAGTGCGAGAACCTATCTGCACTTAGGGATGGGAAAGATGGTTCCAGTGAGGACATTTCTATTGGCTTGCATTTAGGTGACCGAAAGGAAAAAAGAAGGAAATCAAATACCACGCTTCTCCGAGGATGGAATTTATTCCATGTACAAAAAATTGAACAACTAAATTTTTGGCAGTGCTAGCACTGAAATGGAAATTACGTAGGAGTCAACATTATTGTTCAATAGAGTTACATAAATTAATTTTTGTCTATTGACATGTTCTATTGCTTGTGTCAGTAGGTTTTTGTTTCCCAAATTCCATTTTGGTTTGTATTTATTGTTCCTTTATGTCCTTCCAAGAGTTTTCTGTTATGAATCATGCAAGAAAAAATAAGGCAATCAAACACATAAATGTGTCTCTGAGGATGGAATTTATTCCATGTACGAATAACTGAACGATTGAGGTTTTGGCAGTGCTAGCACTCAAATGGAAAAGCCAAATGGAAATTATGTAGCAGTCCGCATTATTGTTCCATAGAGTAACATAATTTAATTTTTGTCCATTGATATGTTATATTTCTTGTGCCATTTGGTTTCTATTCCCCAATTGCCGTCTTGGTTTATGTTTATTGTGCCCTTATTTTCCATCCAATAGTTCTCTTATGATTCATATTCCTTTTTTCTTCTCATTTCTAAATTGGAATATGGCTGAAGTTCCATTTATTGCACGGTTTCCTTTGTGGCCGTGGCACCAAATAGTCAGTAGTCTAAGTTCCCCTATTATAGGGAATATCATTTCTTCATTGTTTCTTTTAAGAATCCAACTTGTAGCGTGTTTTGGAAAAATAATCTTCTTATAAAATTTAAAAATCAATCAAACCTTTTCTTCAACAATCTCACCCCCTTGTTGTTCCTCCACCCCCCAAAAAACCCTTCCCCACATTAATAAGTTGATCTATAAGCTTTGCTACTATGGGGTGTGGTTACATTAACTTGCATAGTATATTGTAGCATAGCAAAGTAGAATGTTTCAAATGGAAGCCTTCCTTTAAGCAGCCTTAGGCAAGTATGAGTCTTGGGAGGTGCAGTTGACATTGAACAATATGTTGTTTGAAGCTGTCTCTTTTTCCTAGTTATTTTTCATTTAAGAACTGGAAGTCCGTTTTAGAAAATGTTGATTGGGCATACAGATGTATGATTATCTAGAAACTCGTCAAGGACTTCTCCCTTGAAACTATAAGCTTGCTGCAAGGCTACACAACCACCCAACCTTTCATGGTTTATGGAATTGAAATATAGAACAATACATACATTCTGAACTTATAATACATTCTCCTCTGTTATTCTAACCAAGTGTCTCACATGTACATTAAAGTGATCACAGAGTTACAATCTTGATCAACAAATCAGTGCCAAGCAGACATGATAAGTGTAAAACTATTCAATTTTCCTCAATGGCATGACTAACCCAGGATGTATGGCTAGAACACACTTATCGAAAGAAGCAGATATGGACATTGCAAATAAATATTCAAATCAAGCATAAAGATGGTATGGGCGATCTTTCACTGATCACTTAGGAAAATCAAATTGCTTATAAATTCCAACTGGGTAATTATTCTCTTGCCCCTACCAAACAATATATCACTATGGTAGATGGCTCCAGTTTACTCAACATTGGAATTTAAAGCATCTATTGTGGGGAAAGGGAAATGCAGCCAATAGAAATGAATTTCTATCCATTTTCCATTGGTTTTCAGCAGGGCGACCTAAAATACCACCTCTAGGTCAGAAACTTCATGGAACAAGTTTCTGGTCGGAGAAAACACATTGCTTGACAAGATGGACACAATGCCCATTTTTTAAAGGGAAAAGATAGAAAGCTCAGAAAGTGGGCCATTGAGTATGAAGAGCATGTTGCTGAGGCTTTTCCATTGAGTATGAAGAGTCTATTGCTAAGGGTTTCAAGCTTCTAAGTATGGTTTTGAAGCTTCCGCGAGATCTAAGTATGACTTAGCATCTAGGTACAAGTGGGATGGTTTAGCCATTGTAATATTTTGAAAAGTCATCGATGTAGTAGATGATTTTCATGTAAAGTTATATGGAGATAGTTTTTGAGAAAACTCATATTTATTGTAATACTTGACATTTCATATAATATAATTTGTACAGTTTAAAACTTATATAGTTGTACATTATATTATTTATAAGTGTTGTAATTAACTAATTAATGTGACATTGCACAATTCACATGTGTATTAGATGATGATAAATAATGTATGATTCTTTTTTTAATTTAAACATAATATCATATTAAAAATTAAATTGATTAATAATGGACACCATTAAAACTACTAAAATATATTACCACACATAAAATGACTAAAAATGACTAAATTAGTGACCAATAAATGAGATTAATGACCAAAATTCACATATAAAATGACAAAAAACTGAGAGATACGTGACCAAACAATGAGATATAAATGACAAAAAAAAGACCAAAATTCACATATCAATGACCAAAAAATAGTTTTGGTGGCTAATTTACAGTTTTTTATTACGCGACCAAATTTGGTCATATTCTAGATTGTCATGTGGTCATTAATTTGGTCATAAATGTGGTCATATATTTGGTCATTGATTCAAATATATGACCAAATATATGACCAGTTGACAAGCTATAAATGACCAATTTTGGTCGCATAATAAAAGACCGTAAATTATCCACTAGCAATCACCAAACCAAAAGTAGCCATTAATATGCGGATTTTGGTCATTTTTTTTGTCACTAATCTCTCATTTTCCACTAGTGAATTGTATAAGGGAATGAAACTGGCTGAGGACAATAGTTTCAAAACATAGGGAATGGATATCAATGCATAGCGAAAAAGGGATAAAGATGAGGTAATTCCTCCACCGTAACTTTACTTAGGCCAAAGTACCCTCCCATGTTCTATATCTCTTGTTTTTATAGTAAGTGGATATAGTTACCATTGGATAAGAGGAAGTTGTAACTAAGGGGGTGATACAAAAACCACCCTAACTCCCCTATTTTCAATTTTTTATATTTTGTTGAGAATTTTTAGGGGAATTCCCTACCAAGCAAAAGAAAACCAACGAATGACTTGAAGGAAAAATGAAATCAAGAAGGAATTCAATATTTTGTTGAATTTAGAGGAAAAATAAAGGTAACGAGTGAATGGCTCACTTCTTTCTTGAATATTAGGAGCGGATTAGACTTAACACAAGGTCACAAACTTTTTGGATGCAAGGGAATCACATGTGTTTGCTGAATGTTTAAGGTCATAGTATGAATGATCAAATCAAGGCTCTTCCATATATAAGTTCCCTTTTGTATGATGAACAACATCATTCAAAATGGCTTCTTTTAAACTGTTTCATAGACAGAGAAGTGTCAATTTGAGTTATAACAATTAGTTTGGAAATTAATTTACATAAAATGCCAATTTTTTTTGTAAAATAAATTCCTATCAATCTAAGTCTAAACTTGGGCTTCCATCAACTACATGAAATTGTCTTTTCTAGTGTCCTTCATATGCAAATAGTGACTACTTGTTCCTATTTTACTTATATTTCCCTTTTAATATCTATGATATATTATGTTTTACCAAATGTGCATTTTCTAGCTCAATTCTTCTTCTCAATTTCACTAGCCTTCTTTCTCTTTTCATGAACTACAAGCGTATTGACTTTTACTTCTTCTATAGTTCTAGACACCATTGTGATAAACATTTTTTTTCTTTCTTTCTAAGAAGTGGTTCTACCTAATGTTCTTTGTTGGAATGTTGGGATCTACTTTCTTCTTGGCCTAGTGCTTCTCTTATGTTCTTGTCTCTTGTTTTTTTGCTTCTCATTCCTATCTCTATTGCCCCTCTTTTTGAAAGTGTTGATGAGTGTCAATAAGAGAAGCCTCACATACACATGTATTACTCCTTCTATATATTTTCTCTTCTCACTCGCACCTTTATTATCTCAACTACTTAACCTACCATCATAAAGGAGGTTAACTTCTTATTTTTACTATCACATGGATGAGTTTCCAAGGAGCGTGTATTCCTGTTATCACGTGCTAAGCTCTAAGAAAAATTACCCTCAATGAATTTCTAGGTATCAAGTAGAGGACCAAGTGATGATAAGTGCTATTTTGCTCCCTCTCCAAGTTTCATATTTGTAAATCATATTTAGACCGTACGAAGACTCCATTTGTCAATCAAGGTTGGGATTTGACAATTTAGGAACTGACTTCCCTCTCCCCAAGCTTTGTTTCTTGTATGAATGACAATGCTAAAATGTGAAATGGTAATTTTTTTGATCTTGCAAGTGTCACAATGAAAGAGAAATATTGTTGCACATCAAACTACACAAGTAAATTGAAAATCACAACCTTGTGGTGACGCCGCATGCTATCTTGAAATGTACACAACAATTATCTGTGCCTCTTTCATTTCTTCCTCTTTCTCCACATCATGAACCATCCTAGTTCTACATTTTACTTTCAGGAATATTCTTAATGCAAGAGCACCCTTGGGATCACATAATCAACATCCAAATATTGCTTTATAGTTTGCATTGTTTGTTTCATTGCTTAGTAGGAAGGAATAAAGAAGTTGGCATTGCTATAAAAGAGTGGAAACCTAAAACTTCAGTTTTCTTTAGCTACAAAATGAGTGCATATTGTTGAAAAAGTAAAGGCGATGGATTTTTATCTTCCTTGGCTATGTTGCTATAGAAGGTAAAAGATAGTTGCATGAAACAAAATTTGGAAGTAGTCAAAGATAAGTTGACACCATGTTACCAATGGGGATTCATACAGGTAGTGTTGGTGAATATGAATCATTATAGGGATTATTCGACTTCCCATGAAATGAATAGTTGATGGGGAATTACAAATTTCATGAATTAGCTTGAATAAGGGATTGAATTTAGTGATTTATAATAGAAGAATAAGAATGAAAATACCCATTTAATGATCTTGGATTTTTAAACCAAGTAATTGCAGTAAGACCTTGCCATCTTTTAATTGTACAAATTGTGGAGAGACTTAGACCTTTAGATTGTAAGCCATGGGATGATGTTGGTTGTAATATTCAATAAAGAGTTCAATTCTATTATTTTTCTTTTGTTTGAAAATGTTTACATTGTTAATTGTGTCCATATTTAGTTTGTTTCATTTGCATTTTTGTTGAATGTTCACCAAGTGGTATAAGAGTGAAGATCAGTTTTGTATTGAGAAGTTGCAAATAATGAAAAATAGTTTGCTTGTGAGGATTGCCTTTTATGAGTTCAACTCCTATGCAATAATGGTAGTGAGGAGACACAAGTGGGTCATTTCATCTTTTGATTTCTAGAAGAAGCATGGTGGGAAGGGTATCTCCAAGAATAAAGTCTTATGAATGGTACTTTGGTTGAAGACTAGAAGTCAACTCCCAAAGATGTTGCCACAAAGAGGTGCAACTCGAGTGTAATGTACTTAACCATAGAAATTTAGAGAAAAAAATAACAAAATGTGACAAAATAAGAGTATTGACAAGTACAAAATGAGAGATAAGTGAACATGCGACCATAAAATTTGGCCATCACAGTTTTTTCAAGGGATAAATGCCCAAAATTGAGAAATGTTAAGTGAGCTTCCTAAAAATGACCAAGATAAATGAGCAATTTGGTCACAGGATAAGAACTAAACTAAAAATGACCAAGATAAATGACCAATTTAGTCATGGTATAAGAACTAAACTAAAAATGACTACATAACAATTAGTCATTTATTTGGTCATTTTTAATCGTGTCACTCTGAAAATGTAAAATTACAATTTTGACAATGAATTTGTACAATTTACTAAATTTAAACATTGCAGATGGATTCAGAGCCGCCCTAAAGTAAAGTGTAACATTATATATGGGTTCAAAGACACGAGCTAGCGTCGAAACATGGCGCCATAGGATAACCTACTAAACTTTTTTGCAAGATCATTTCATTTATACCATCACATCCAGTTTAAGGTGCTTATCATGTCCATATCTTATTTCAGCATTTTTATTTTTTATTATCCCTTCAATAGATATGTCAAGTTGCATCATGTGCGTCATCACAATGTTCACATAAGCCTTTGATGCCCTCTGAGGGGGGTCTCTGAATCTATCTGTAACGTTAAAATTTATGAATTTTTTTTTTTTTACAGTTTCATAAATTTTAACGTTGCAGATGGATTGAAAGACCCCCATTTTCTTACAATTTCACAAATTTTAATGTTGCAAATAGATTTAGAGACCCCTTTAAAGATGTCAATGTTCAACATCGACATGATTCCGAAGTGTTGAAACATGAAACCAAAGGAAAACCTATTGAACTTCATTGCTTAGTTATTTCTTCTTCACCTTGGTGTCCAGGGAAAAGTGTGTGCCACGTCCGTATATTGTTTCGTCATTTTTCTTTCCTTATGATCCATTTGGAAAACTTGCTTGCAAGTTGAATTCTGTGCATTATCATAGTCTGGTCGGTGTGGTGTCTTCGATATTAATTGTTGCTCACTCAGAGCAATGCCATGTCTTAAATTTTATATCATTATGTTTATATCCTCGCACTAATCATTATCATATTTTGTTTGGTCAAAACCGTTTTTGTTTGACACTTTTGACACTTAGTTGAAGTTTCAAAAAGTCAAAATTATTTTGCATCATGTTAGCTAAAATGGTCAATTTCCAGTCATCTCGTAAATTTCCTAGTAGTGTCCATCACCGATTTTCTTGTCATGCTTATGACTAAAAAGTCAAGATCTCCCCCCTTGGTTCCTCTCCGCAAAAACAAAATGCTAATGACCTCCATTTTAAGAGAAAATCCTATCCCCTTTTTTTACCTTTTTTACTAAGTTCACTATAGTATATTTTATTAAATTATGGGAAATCCCTTGTTTTAATTATTCTGTTATGTACCCTCTCACAAAATAATTTCCCTTGAAATCTCCTTTTCTTATAACTTACCTTCTCCTTTATTTAAATTTACATTTTCTCTTAATCCCCTAATATCCTTCTATGGTTTCATTTT
Source organism: Pseudotsuga menziesii (assembly GCA_001517045.1). NCBI lineage: Eukaryota > Viridiplantae > Streptophyta > Pinopsida > Pinales > Pinaceae > Pseudotsuga > Pseudotsuga menziesii. The sequence continues at coordinate 47,656 of LPNX011029215.1, forward strand.
AGAATTAAAGGGGGCCACCTTTTCAAGTTGTAAAAGAGTACTTCCCCTCTTTCTCTATTTCCAAAAAAAAAAAAAAAAAAAAATATCCCCCTTATCTCTTCCTCTAGTATTATTTTCAAGGAAATGTTTCCCTGAAGCTATAGTATAAAATATATGTAAAACAAATCTTTGTGCCAAGTCTCCTTAACCAATGCTTTGTTGACTAGGAAATTATTACCTCTAAGTTGTTGTAGCAATAAAGGGAGCCTAAAATTAAAATACTTCTTCTCCCTTTGCATATGTTGACCCAGGGTTGGAATTTGATGGCCATATGCCCATCATGAGGCGTTTTACCCATCAAAATAATGTAAAATTTGTAAGCAAATCCTCTCAAAGAATAAGTAAACTATTTGCGTTGGCTTATTTTTATAGTTAATTATTTTTTGAAATTGTCATTAATTTTTGTTGATAAGATTGTTAATATATGTGCATGCTTATATAAGATGTCTGCAGTAGGTGGCATGTTATATATGTAATAATGAAGATTGAAACTTTCCCACTTGATTGAAACTTTTACATTTGATTGAAGAGTATGTGGGTGATTTTTCCTTCAATGAAGATGGCTTTACTTTCATTCCATGTGTTCTTTATTTCTTATATTGGCTTAGTATTGTCTCAATACAGGGTCATGTCGTTCTTTTTAATTCCTTTTGATGTGCTTTGTGCCCTTCCTTCAGAAGCTAAGTCAGTTTTCAAGTCCAACAGTTCAACTCCAACAGAGAGGTGGGTACCATTTTAGAAGAAGTCAGTTTTAAACTATGTAAATGAAGGGATTAACCCAGCTCATGGGGACTTCACTTAGTGAACCTCTCACATAGCACGTGCGATCGTGGGATATTAAAGAATACCCTTAATTTCCAGAGATATTGACCCAAACTCTTTTTGTTGAAACCCCCTCCCAATACTTAAAACCTCCTCCCCACCCCTTTTTATACCTCAATCCTTATAAACCACCCTACCCACCCCCACCTTAAACCCCTCATCCCCCAATACCTGCAATATATTGGTTCAATTTTTGATAATTTTAAAACCCACAATATGAACTAACGTGATAGGATATTGGTCAACAAGTGAAGGCCCCATGACCCAGCTACACAATAAGCATAACAATTTATCAGCGAATTTATCAAGGATCAACAATTTATTAGCTACCAACTTTACCAAGCATCTCCTATGGAATTTCATATATGCTTGCTTTTTGGTTACGGGCCATATAAGTTAGAAGCACCAACTGAATTTAGATAATCATTTCTATAGACATATTGAAAGTGCTCTCTTATGGCTTCCACGGACTTGGAGCTACTAATTTAGTAAGATGTTATTTTCAAATTTTTTTATAAATTTGATAATAATCTAAAAACAAATTTTAATGAAACAATTTTGTGTTTTTTCTTAAACATCAACTTGTTGCTGATATTTTGATATTGAGCCGGGTTACCACTTGTGACTGGACAAAGGCATGAAAACAAGGTTTTGTTGTGGGGGGATCTCAATCCCATTTTGTATACTTCGAATGCTTCCAAGTTACAATTTATAGGCCTGGTTTCTAAAAGCTTTTCACATATCTTTTCATATATTTAAAAATTAGTTATTTGATATATGGGTGCATCCATGGAGGTGGGTTACAATTTTTGGCAAGGAAATTTCGGAAAAAAAGGAAAAAAATATACCCTCGATCGAGGTCTTAAAACCTCGATCGAGGGTTTAATTAACCCTCGATCGAGTTTTTATTAGACCCTCGATCGAGCTTCTGATACACCCTCGATCGAGGGTTTACCAATAGCTCGATCGAGGGTTTAATAAAACCTCGATCGAGCTATCGACCTCAACTAAGGTCCCTGTTAAAAAAAATATAAAAAGGCCATGGGAAGACTCAACCTATTTCTCATTTTCTCCACAGAAACACCTCGATCGAGCTGTGGTGCAACCAGAGACCTCGACTCTGGCGCGACGCAAGCCACGACCACCCATCCCTTCACCACAATGTCATAGCAGAGAGGTACCCCCCAAACCTTCTTTTTTGAAGTTTAAATGGAAATTTACTTGTTTTTTAAAAGTTTTAAAATTTTGAAATGTTAGGTTAAAATTGAAAAAAATAATTGTTATAGATGTTTTAGGTTAGTTGTTTTTGTCTAATATGTTTGAAATGTGTGTCGGCAAGCAAAAATAATGGCATATTTTATAAAATTGTAATTGAAATTTGTTATTTATTTAAAATTTAATTTTTTTGTTCTATATATATTTTGTTAACCGTTAGCGTTTATGCTGCTGGTTTAATTTTTAAATGTGTACCCGAAATTTGTTAAATTTAAACATTAGATTTATAATTTGTTTAAATATTTATATCAACCAACAACGTTTATACTATTGGTTTAATTTTGAAATGTGTGCCAAGCAAGTAGAAATGCTGCCCAATTTTTTTCAATTCTCCAAGAATACACGGAAAATTGAAAAAAATACAAACCCTAGACGCAAGACAATCATAAACCTTAAACAAACTGAGACATTTATCTAAACAACCCATATATTTTAATTTAAATATTGTGATATATATATATNAAATATTATATGTATGTTGTGACTTATTAGTTGAAATATTTTGATTTTAGTTTATTGAAAAGTGTATTTATGTATTTTTGTTTTTTAAGCTCAAACAAAAGTATTATGAAAATGTAGTGTATCCCTTTTTTTAATTTTTTAAAGGAAAAAAATAATAATACATGTGTATAAATTTGAATTATAATTTATAAAAAGTGTAGTTATTTATTTTTGGATTTATCAAAGAAAATCAAATGGAAATAGTAATGAAGTATATGAGATTTGATTTTAAATTATGAAAAAATAGAAGTATTTTTTAAACTAAAAAAAATCAAATTAAAAAATTAGTAGAAATTGATGATTTAATTTTTTTTTAAATATTAAATTAAAAAATTAATAGAAATCCATAATTTAAGATAAAATTATATTTTTGATATTTTTTAGAAAAAATATATAATAGATTTATATTCAATATTTTGAAAATTATAAATTATAAATTTAGAATAATTTAAAATAATAGTAACAAATATTACTAATAAAATATATAAATTTATACATTAAATTATGGAAAACTGGAACTATAATTTAATTTTTTAAAAATGGATGAAAGAATTAATTAAATACATAAGATGTGACTTTAATAATAAAAAAATTGAAATTATATTTATTTAAAAAGCTGAAATGAAATAATTAACCTACTATATTAATTGGAGTATAAGTTTTCATTTGTAAAGAGTGAAATTAGCCACCCAAGGAATTATCCACTTTTTCCTGCCTAATCATCCCGCTAAGGCCCTCCATAATAACATCTAACAACTTCCTCTTGGCAAGGAACCCAAATTGTTCTCTAGAAATACATTTTGCGAACTTTGGCTTAATCCCAATGATTTTTGAGATAATTTTATATACTAAATTATAGAGTGTTATAGGTTTGAAATCATCAAAAGAAAGCTCGGTTTTGAACTCTTAGGTTTGAGGGAAATAAAAGTGGCATTGAGAGCTCCATAAACAACACCATTTATCCTAGACTCAAAAGTGGCTAGAGATGCTAGAGATTAATGTCCAAGAATGAAATCTGTAGACAATTTTAGACAAAGTATCTAAAATGAGAAACCGATCAAGTCTTTTAGATGCCCCAAAGGGCCCATCCATACCATTCCTCGAAGTTGGGGCCATTGGATATGAAAGGACATCTACGAAATTTGACTCCAATAATAAATCTATGAAATAAGAATATAATGGATCCAAATGAGAGGAGGTCCCCCAAACCTCATTAACAACCGTTGTCAAATTCAAGTTACCTCCCCCCCCAAAAAAAATTCTTCCCTTAAATTGTCAGTGGTACACAATCTCCCATAACTATTTTCTATGTCTTTAAATGTCAGTGGTCCCATGAAATAGTATCAAATTATTGATACTTTGTTATTTTACTTTGCTAATGAAATTATAATGATCTCTTATACATCTTTACTATTGACATATTTATTATTTATCTTATATTGTATGATGACTGCATTTATTATGCCTTATTGCATGCAGATGCATCTACACAGCGGTGTCCTTCGGTTCGTCGAAGGCAGAGCATTAGAATATCTGCAGCCATTCCTCGGTCCGGAGGTCGACAGAGGGTTTTGTAAGTATACAATTGTGCATGATGCACTCTTTGTTGTTAGTTACATAAAATTAAATTGTTTCACATATGTATATTTAATCATCAACTTGTATGTCTCTATTTTCACAGGTTCGTCCATGCGTCCTATGTTGACACACGCTTCTGCTGGGGAGCCGAACGGAAGCCACAGTGGCAGTCGCTCTGTTCATGTGAGTGGCGAGGAGGATACTGTTGGTGTCGGTGGGGAGGTTTCCTATAAGACAGGTATATTAAATGCATATATATTTTTCTTTCAGTTATGAGTACCTTTAATTTATATTGATTTCAAATTCACCTACAGTTGATGTATGTATTTTGACTGACATTTATGTTTTCATCTAATTTTTCAAGTGCTGCTACTGCACAACAAGGACCCGACCCTCACGAGGAAGCACCATGGGAGGATGAGATCACATGCATCATGCTACAAGACATTACTAGTTAGCGTGATTGTTTGCGGACTAACGTCCGCTCCATTTCATACCACACTCCTGCATCACGTTCGATGTGGATGATGTTAGAGGTAGTAGACAATCTACTAAAGATATATAGGTCCATCGGACCATTGAGTTCTCTTTGGGCCACTGCATGCCAGAGAAGAAGGGCCGCAGTGATGGGTCCTGATAAATGGCCCACAGTGAGAGATGAACAGTTGGCCATGATGTGAAGGGAACATTATTTGATATCCCTCCTGACCGCTCCGCTGGTCAACCGCTTAAACTCAAGGAGTTTAAGCTAGAGGTTGTAGCGCCTTATGTATATGACAAGTTTATTGGAGCATGGGGCATGTTTCCCCACCATGACCAGGTCCCACTATACTTTGAAAAACATATATATGTAGAGTTTGTCCTGGGGATGCATCCAGATTACACCAACATACCCTCGAGCTTCTGTGGTGCTGGTGGGGGATGCAGTAATGCACATCTTGGGGCTGGGAGAGACCCTGAAGCACAACCAGAGCCAGAGCCTTTGGTAGGTCACCATAGTAGGGCTGTGCTTAGGACAGATGATGTAGCTGAGTCATATCAGCTAGTGATTGAGGAGCGGAGTGCACTAGCAGAGGCGACACGTAAGACAATGCATGGTACAATGATGGATGTGCAAGCAGAGAGACATAGATCACCCACTGCACCTACAGAGCCGTAGTTACAGTGGGTGTATGATGATATTCTTTACATTATTGATCATGATACAGTGCTATAGTATGCTATTGATGCCCACGATGTATATTATTGACTACATGATAAATGCACGCCTCGACTGATGAGACATGTATATCTTTATTGTCATCATTCGATTGTCTTGATTGTAATGTATATTCAAATGAATCATTTTTTTAACTAATACTTTTCTTTGTGTTAGACCTCCATGCAGGAGCCTAGTTTCATGGAGGTCCTTTTTGGCAGTGATGCATCTGTTTGAGGTCCTGCTCCAGTTCCATCCACCCACGTCGATGAGGTATGTGTTAAATGTCATCCTAAATTTGAATTTCTAAATGAGTCAATTGTTAAACACGTAATACTTTGGTTTGATCTAATTTTTGTCATTTATCTTGTTCATATTGTACAGGATAGAGGCAAGGGAATTGCACAAGATTCTACACAGCCCCACCCGAGTCCTATTCACGACACGCCAGTCGACGAGGTACTAGTTATTTATGTTCGAATTGTTTGCAGATTTATGTTCACATTATAATTTACATGTTCAAATTGTTATTCTCAAGTTCAATATGCAATTCTCAAGTTCAAATTGTAATTCATTAATATAGTTCTATTTTCATGTCATGGAAACAGACGCAGACACAGGAAGCTACAGATGAGGGCGTTGAATTCGCTGTGATTTTTGTAGATCAGTGGGTTGCCTCTCATCAGCTGAGTCCTGATGAAGGATCGTCTCAATAGATACCTAGCCTACCAAACCTAACACTCAACTCGAGCAAGGTGAGTTCATAGATTTGTGTTTCATATATATTTAATTTTTTGTCACATTGTACATGTAATTTAAATATGTGGTATGTAACTGACTTGCAGAGTTCACGGTTTTAAATTTTGCAGTTCTCAGACCTGGGCAATTTTCTTTGTGATGAGCATGAGGATGGCTAGGGGCATAGTGTAACTGATGGTAGTGGCCATGATGGTCGATAGCTCGATCAATGGCGTAGGGGCGATTTGTAGACTGTTTTATTTGTGGACTTTATTATTTTGTACTTTATGATT
>LPNX011029215.1:54257-79075 GCA_001517045.1 Pseudotsuga menziesii
CATTAATGTTTTAGAATTTTACGAAATTGTATAATTTTGCAATTTAATAAATTACAAGTTTACAAAATTTACAATGTTTACAAGTTTACATGTTTGAAAAATTGTCAATCGAACACAACTAACAATTTTTAACATAACTTACAATTAAAATGTTAAAAAATTTACAACTTTACAATGTAAGATCTAGTAGGTGCAAATTACAATCACAATTTGCAATTTTAAATTACAACTACAACTTATAATTACAATGTAAAATTTGATTTCATTTAAAAAAAAATTACAACTACAATTTTAAATTTGATTTCATTTGTAAAAAAAATTACAAGTTTGCAAAATAAAGTGTGATTTATAATTTACAACATGTAATTTAGAACTTTGTACAAATAAAGTGTGATATACATGTATTTGCACACATACACCCAAAAAAAGTTACATAGACAAAATTGAGCTTCCATAACATGGTCTTAGGATATTGTTGGTATTCATAGGTACAGGTGAATGCACATAGAGTATATGTGAATGCACATACTCGCATATATAAGTTTACAAAAATTACATTTAAAAACAAATGATATATTACAAAAATTACATTTCAAAAGCATGTCATCTATATCAACATCAAAAGTGGCATATAAATTTCATTCATCCGGCCAATGGGTTATAGGAATGCACGTCTCCATAATACAATCATGGTCAGCTACTGACATCTTCCATCTCTTTGGTTCACCCCTCTTCACCTTGATTTAAATGAGATGTATCCAAGATGCCACCACCAAATGACTGTACTGACAAGATATATATTCAGGAATGAAATCTCTATAAATAATATAATCACAGTGTCTTCTCACTTTTTCAAAAAAGTGGCCCATCACAACTAGGTGACCAACTTGGTACGTGAACTCTCCATCAACATAGGGCCACACCAACCTTCTTTTGATTTGTGTACACTGCATCAAAAAGTATGCCACATGCTTGTCATTTCCTAGTGGTGCAATTACAACAAATATATCACCTGCATCAATATTTTCAAATATTAAACAAATCTTAAATATATATATGCATGTGTACAAGACTAGAGGTTTAAACATTCAATCAACTATCATGTACCTTGCTTAACCAAATCAGAAACCCGATCATGATCTAGTGAAACCATTGCCTTGTCAGTGTGCATCTCTTGCCATGTCAAAATTGGATGTGGCCCCTTTGGATTAAGACAGACATCTTTCCATTGTTTGACATCTACATCGTTCATGCAATGATCAACCCCCAGTCCATTGGCGTCAATGCAAAACTCACATAAACATGCATACTTCCTCGTTTCAATGGAAAATATGTCGCCCATGTCTTTACTACGAACTGAATGTAGTTCTCTTGTACCAGGTATGGCCTTGCAATACCATGGCATGGATCTATTCACATCGCCAAGGGAAACATCCCAAAAAACCTATATCAAATAAAAAACATCATATATATATAATACAAACACATTTATTAAATTCCATTTAAGATGTTGTTTTTTGAAATACATACATACATACATACATACATACATACATACATACATACATATATATATATATATATATATATATATATATTGTTCCTACTCGTGCACCAACCTTGCTTGTTCATGACTTTGGTGACCCAAATTGTGTGTGCACCAATAAGATACTTCTGCTAAGCACTTGAGTCAAGATGCACTATGAATCATTCGGTACCTTCAAAGTACTCGTTTCATGCATGCACCTGCGCCATCATGTTCACCCTTTTCGTGCCTTGTTTCAAAAAATCTCCAGGTGTGTCAAATTCCTGTCTCTTTGTGAAGGCGAATCAAATAATAAAAGGAGCGTGTCGATTTGAACTGCCCCACACACCCATCTGACCAAATCCAGTGTTCTGTAAATGACACCCCATTCTTTTTTAATGAATCATAAATCAACCCAAAGCAGTGTTGAACAAACAACATGTCGTGCTCACCATCATCACTGACATAAAAATGGTATTCCTTGATCACATCGCGTGACTGAGGAGTGCTATCCCTACCATCAATGCTCTCCTGAGCATGTCTATACAATACATGTACGAAAATGGACACTTGGCTGAAGTGATAATACTCACTTTTTATCTCTCTCTGAGGAGAAAATGTGTAATTCTCAGCAAAGTCTACCACTGATATGATGTTCCTGGCTCAAAAAACTAATGAGAATGCTTAAATTCTAAAGCTTTCCATCTAGACCTATGGGAGTGTTTAATGTATTTGTAAATCTGACTTTGAAACTTGTCCATGAATTCTGAAATATGAAAATCATCCTCGAGCAAGTCGATCCTCTTAGATGGAACATGTGAAGAACATGATGGATTCATGGAGACATACTCATATCTCTTCCACTTAACTGTGATATTTAACAGTCCACAGTGTGTTGGATTGATAGGAAACTTCCTATGGAACAATGCTAAATCACCACATTCATGGCATCTTCCACTAGTAAAAAATGAGAAATTAATGACAAAAAAAATGACTAAAATCCGGCTATAAATGACTATTTTTGAGTCGGCAACTAATAGTAGCTAATTTCCTCTATCTTATAGCTTGACTAACTTAGTCCTATTTCACTTAGTCATTAATAGCTTGACTTATTAGTGATTGATTTAGTCATTAATTTAGTCATTGATAGTCAATGATTTAGTCATTGATTTAGTCACTGATTTAGTCACTAATTGCAACAATTAATGACCAAATATACGACTAAATAAACTACTAGATGATAACATATTAATGAGTAAGCTAAATATGACTAAAGGTTAGTTGCGCTATAAAATACAAGAAATTAGCTACTAATAGTCGTATATATGCAAATTTAGTCGTTTTTGTAATCACAAATTTATGATAGGGCACGGAGGAATCGAACCACCAATCTCATTCCTATAACTAGGCAGGTGCTCTACCATTGAGCTAGCACCCTTTAAGAAGTTGTTTAACTTGTAATGATGATATTCAAACAAATTTTTCACCATTCAAGCATACAAAATAATGATTATCAAGTTACTATAGATCCATAATCGCTTACCCTGTACTAGTCCTTCGAGTCCTTCTGGCACTTAATAAATGCATTTGAAAGACTTGAAGGACTATCACAAGGTAAGCCATTATGTATCTATAGTAACTTGATAATCATTATTTTGTATGCTTGAATGATGAAAAATGCAAAAATATTATAAATTTATAGGAATGACAAGCATGCATACAATATTGTTAAACTATCTATTTAGTCATCTAGAGTCATGCCAAGATATCTGAATTTGATTGAAAATTCATAAGTAACTTGAAGATAGTGGTGGATGATGTCATGGAAATGAGAATTTCAGTTTATATAGAAGCAAAGGATGAGCAAATGGAGCAACTCATCACCCAAAATGTATATAGAACATCAAAAAGAAATATACAACTAATTCCATTTCACGTCAAGAAGAGTGGGCATTAACTCTAAGTACTCTTAGACACTGGATAAATGGAAATGAAATGAGATGAAATATTAGAAACAATACCTTCAAGTTTGATTGCTGAAAATAATTATGAATACTTATGTGATCATTTTATTCAATGGTGACTTAAACAACCACTAACCTACAATCAAGCCAAGAAACCATGTTTAGATTGATATATAAATAGAATACAATAAAAGTTAAAGAAAATCAAATAAGCATGGTATAAATTGAAAATCATAATAGAAAATAATAAGCACGGTACAAACTGTTTTGAGGGGTAGCTACAGCCTATATCCCCAAACTACTGACAAAAAAAAATAAATTATATTGTAGTCAAATATTGCTAGCATGGTTGGTTTCGATGGGCCTTATTTTGCATGATGACCTGAGTTCGAACCCTACAAGGTAGCTGCGAGGAAACACTTAAAATCCAGCTATGATAAGGGTTAATGTGACCCAAGCCAAGGGATATTCCTGGGTGATTTTCGTGGATTAGATGCGAGTGGATCACAATTTCTTATACCATTGACTAGTCCCACAAATCAGGGAAAAACTAGCAAACAAAAAAATTAATTTATATTGTAAGATGATTACATTTTCAAAGTATTATTACAAAATGGATAAATGCTTTGATTTTGCTTAACATGTACATTTTACTCTTCCATGGAATGCTCTTTTTGTTGCTTAGAGATGGAAACTTTAACTTTCATCTTTTCTGCCTTCGTTGGCAACGTAAGCCTGGGATCTTCTTGCATGGAAAGAGGAGCTTTGACCAAAAGAATGCCTTGCTCCAATTCTCTAGCATCCTCTTTAATCTGTTTGGCTTTATTTCCCTTTGTCCTGTAAGCAAGCAAAAGAAAATCAACACATATTTCAAAAAGATTTGAATGAAATAATAAAAGCATGCCCAACATTATAGTTGACACATTTTATATGAAAATAAGTGTGAAAAATTCAATCATGTTTGTAATTTTATCTTTGTCCAACCTACCTTAGATATAGCAACAACTAGACTACTACTAAGAATTATTAGAACCAAGGGCACCCCAGAAGTGCACCATAGGAAAAGTAATAAAGACAGGAAACAAAATCACCACAACAAAGGTAATATTTGAGAACAGACAAATGTTGTATGCTGGTTCTACTGTATTTGGACACACATGTGCTATAAGCAACAACAACTAGAAGATAACCAATAAGCTAAATTCAGTTATTATCCCTTGACTTTTTTACAAGGAAAGTTGAAGAGAATGAGACAAACCTGTTCTCCCATAATTTAGCCTCCCTGCTAACACGAACTTACTCAATCTTTTTGATGGCCTACAAAGTATTTTGAACAACATTTCTATCATATCTCTCAGGCCTATTTCTTCTTCTCTCAAACTAGAACGTTGTGTCCCGTTTGTTTCAAAGCAACGGTATTAACTGAAATTTTTTTGCATGTCTAATAATGTCATAAAATTAACTCCATCCACATCCAAACATGTCCTTAAGCATTCGGTATGGCACAAAAATGAAATGGTTTTCCTTTCATTCTTCAAAATTGTTAAAAAAATTACTATTGTTGCAAAAATTGACTAATCTCAAAGTTTGTTCTGGCAACTATCTAAGTGCAAAGAGATAGGACCAAATAAGTAATCATTTGTATTGCAAGTTTGGATGAAAATTGTGGCACAACATGGGAAAACATGGGCAAACATGTCAACATGTGTCATGGGCACACAAAAGATACCTTAGTAAGTTATTTTTCATGTCGATTTCTGTATGCTTTAGTTCACTTCAACTTTCGAGGGTTATGTTTCATTTTGAAATTCTTATGAAATTTGGAACGACAAAACCAGAATACTTGAAAATGAGAAAAAAAGAAGTTAGATGATAGCACTATCATTTTAATAGGCTAGGAAGAAACTGAAAAAATTGCAAGATATGGCCTTTTTGGACAGCTCAAATTCAATGTAAAATGTTATATAATTGAAAGATATACTAATTCTATAGGGAAATAGTTAAACCTTTATCATCAAATTCAACTATTGTTGCATTTTACTATTAATCATGATACAATCATATGTACTACAAATTACAAAACTGATAAACACTTGAAGGTGTTTCATTCCAGTTAGATTTGTTGGAGTTATTAACATTCGAATAATAATATTAGGAGTCTGTTGATGCATGCCTTCGACCCCATCCAAAAATTTTATTTTTGGGGGCCACCATACATTATAGTATATAATATATATACTAAATCCTACATTTTTTTATGTTTTCCTGCTGTAAAATATGGTTCTCATTTTTGTGACAGATTTGGCATACCTGTGTCTTGTGTTATTATTGTTTAATAAATGAATAATTAGAACTTAAAAGTAAAACTAAAAGGAGGAAAGGGCCATGTAGCCTTGTTTGTCACTACACTACTGCATGTATGAAAGAAAATGAATACTACAAAATGGGGGTTCCTCATTCCAGAAGATGGAGATACATCAAATAAAGCAGTCTCCTTCTCAAGAGAAGGGATAATCAGGCCTAGAGGGAACTAGGAGAAGAATGTTGAGAATGTGTTCATTGTGTTGTCATTGATGTCAAATGGGGTCATAGATGTCAAGCTATTCTTTGAATGATTGTGGAGATGAATCAATGAATGATTGTGGAGAAGATGCCAACCTTGAAGGATCAAATCCCTTTGTTATAAAGAACCTATGAACGTGGATTATAGAGGATCTATAGATAGAGGCATTGCAAATAATGTGCTGGTGACAAAAAGTGAAAGAAGTATGCAATAATGAATTGTGCAACCACAAGAATGATTGGTTTTGTTTAAACATACAGATACTATTGGAGAGTAATGAGGTCTATTAAATATGATCCCCTGGTGATATCCATTGAAACCCAAAGCATTTATTTCAGAACAGATAAATCTTTGACTCAGTGAGTATAACTGTGTTAGAAGGACAAGATAAAATAAATAATTTGTTGTTTATATGGAAGTCAATGTTTGTTGCAAACAATATGTCAATGACCACATAGTCAAAAGTATAACTCATTCATCAAGAATCACAAATCAGTTTGAAGAGCCACAGGTTAGCCATCTACAGAATGTGTTGAAGAGACAAAACTATTAAGACACTTTAAATCATTTGAAGAAGCACACAATTCGGCTCCAAAATTTGGCTAAAACAAGTACATGCCAGCCCTAATTTGATTCACATGTTTCCCCCATAAGTCATCCAATTTTTTTATAAATACAAGCTAGACTAAGGGCTAGCAAAGGTGAAGAGGACAAGTCCGAGGCAATAAACCTAGCCGTAGAGATGTGAGGAAGAAAAAAGGAGAATTGAGGGAAATAAATGAAGGTTACAGACCAAAGATGATTAAGGAGCCAGACCAGTCTCATGTAGGTACATTTTTGGTACTGTTTGTAATATTTTGATAAACCATATTCAGACTAGGCTTTAGGATCAGAGCTGGACTTGTTTGAGGAACATTTTGTCACAAGTCTTGGACTAATTGTGAACTGCTTAAAGTCTTGAGAATATCAAAGCACCGAGCAAGAATTTATTACAAGATAATTTTGAAGAGGTAAAATAGACATGTTAAAAATTGATCTTAAGGGCTGCTTGAGGACTTTTAATAGGAAACCATTGACTGTATAAGTATTGCTGATAAGACCGAGCTTGGGACTACATATAATATGGTAAAAAGATGAACCACTAGACCATCACTCGAGGGACTATTTGATGAACTACTATAAACAATTGAAGAAGTCTTTTGAAGAGTACATTTTACTATCAGAAGGGCTACAAAAAATCATATTTTCTCAATATTGTGGGCAGACATGATGAGATAAGTTGTAAGTATTTTGGCACAAGTGTCAAGACTCAAAGAAAGTGTTGGACCTTTGAAGAGTAATAATAGACTTTTAGAGCCTATAACTAAAGAGAAAAACAAAGCATATCACTTTGAAGTAAGAATAGGTCACGAGCAGCCTTGAAGAAGACATTTAAGCAATACAATGGCTTATTTGTGAGCAGACTGAGGTCTGAGTTTGGAGATGACATTGGACTATGTATGGGGTAGTATTGAAATCTGTTGAAGTGTAACTTAGAAAAAGACAAGTTGAAGCTAGTCACATTCCACCATATTTTCTCTAAAACGAACAAATACACTTTGCAAAAAGAATCTCCAAGAATACAAACCTTGAAGGAATTGAGTTGAAATCACCACAAACTAACATAGGTATGTCTGCACTGGAAACTATTTTTTCCAATCCTTTAAGAAGAGTATGAACCCGATAACAAAAAAACACATTACTTGAAATCTGTTCTAGCATCTTTGCATCAATAAATTTGACTGTAAAAGACACATCGAAAAAAGAAACACACCTACTAGAGTTTGACATCCTTGAGATCTGGATTGGCATTTATGTGTGTATTAGCCTGAATCACCAAATCGATATATGGATGTCAATCAGCCACATATGACCAGCACAATGCTCATAAAACCTAGAATATTTTTATCTTGACAGACTACATTAATGGTGATTTATAAAAAATTGAGCAAGCTATTCCTCATCAATGCAGATAAAAACAACAACATTTGCAAATGTGAAACTGCCAAATCCATCCTAGATGTGTTAGGATTCTAGTCACTTATAGAACACCTATTATGTTTCTCTTAAAACTACTCTCCAAAGAATGAATCCAACAACCCAAATGACATACCACATACCACACAAAGAAGTTGATGTTTTCTCAGTGCAAGGACATCAATCCCATGGTTAGTGTCCTTTACCTCCAAAACTACAATGAGAACAATGTTATCCTGCATAATAAGATTTAGCCAACATTCTAGCTAGTAAGGATTTTAGTATAGAATGTAGATCAAATATCCACAAATCAAAGTAAAGCAAAAAAAACTCATCTAAAATAAACAAGGAGCCCATCCAACCTTCAACAACCAATTAAGAGCAGCCTTTTTCTGAGTTGAAGGAACCACAACTTCTGTCAAACTGTGCAACTTTATTGAATTCAACCTAAATCTAGAAGAACTGATGAGACAGACAAATTTTGTGACTGATAAATGACCTACAAAGATATGACTAATAGGACAAGAAACTTTACCTCATATTTTTTAATGAGTGAAAACCGATCTCGTCAGAAAAAAGTTGCACAACCATCAATTGCATAGGTTGTGCCAGTATAAACTTGTAAGCCAAATACATATGTTATTTCATTGTCTGGTCTACAACTCAAGAAATATGGAACTTTCACCAAAAAAATATTAGGTAATCAAAACTCAAACCTATGTTGTCTTCTTATTATAAACATCTATGTACCCATGCTTTTCTAATTCAGGTGCAAAGAACTCCTCAAAATGATCACTCTAAACCTGCATCATTACAGAAATATAGAAATCAACTAAAATCTAAATCAATTATATTTAAAAAAATAAAGAATATTCTAGAGATGGTAGAGTTGCAACACCTATGCACTCAAATTCCAATATAGATGAAGGAAAAGTGAAGTGAACAGATATATTATGCATTTTTTATGCCAAAAAAATAAATCATATATGCAAACATTTTCTAGACTGTCATTCAATCCAATATAGTTCATGAATGTCAAAGTCAAAAAATATATGGAATATCTTGCATGTCAAACAATGGCATCACATGTACACTCATTCTTTATTAATGTTTCAGTATTGTGGTAAGAGAATAATAATACCTCTTGAAGGCAAATAATATCTGCCTGATAACCAACAATTTCACGCAATAAGTTCTGGCGATGATAAGGCCATGAAAGATCCTAGAGAGAACAATAGTTGTACATGTCATTGGTTGCATATAGATAAGAACGTAAATTGTTTGAGAGTGCAGTGAAAGTTCCAGAAGCTACAGTATGCCCTTCTACCTCAAGATTTGCAATTCCATCAACTACATTGATTGGAATCATGCATCGAGGAGTAGGGGAAGGGGCTGGGATAACATGGAAAGTATGGAGTGTTCTAGATAGACCTATTGGTATTCTTGTGTCTACATCAACTTCCACACATTCTAGCTTCATAGCATGTCCAACATCATCAGCTGTTGGTGTATATGTCTTTGAATGCCCAACTTCATACCATGTCTCACCCCCACCCCTTTCAGAAACATTAGGAGGGTTTTATAAGGCAGAACCATTTCTTAGAGTTTCATTTTGAATTCCTATGCTTGATATCCCGTGTTTCCAAATCTCCCAACCAGTCAACTAGTCGCCCTATGCTGCCAAATCTCCCAAACAATTCATCGTACTTAGTTCCATTCTCATGAACTGCACTGGCTTCTCGTGCATGCAATGCACATTGGTGATGCCATGAATCACCATGAATCAGAGAATCAATTTGATGAACAGTGATAACTCTTTGAAACACGTATCTTAGCCTTCACACAACCCAAGCACTGTAGAGTGGCTAGCTCTAATGGATGGAAACTACAGACTCCAACCTTTTTGTCACTCTGGATACGATACCTGTAACATTATATTGTGCTTTGTCAAATGTTGTCACTCAGAAAAATATCCTTTTCAAAAAAGTCGATCAAAGGAAACAACATGTGCAAAAATTAGCAGACTCAAACAAGGACAACGTTGAAATACCCAAATAGAATAATAGCATATAGAACAAAATGATCAGTAAGTAGTACAAATTTAGAAAAAATGAAGTTTCCACAAATAGCTAATATCTAAAAAAGAAAATAGATTTTAGATGTCCTTATACACACTACCATTAATAACAATACATTCAAAGGTTAAAATTTATCAATTTTTTAGGTCAACATCACAGTTCTGCATTTTTTATCATATAATTAAAAACAGATCATTGGCGTAAAAAACAACAGAGTGTTTTCACTCTTTTGATGTAAGGAGAAAAAGTTAAAATACATCTATGATATGACTTATGGCATTTCAAACTGTTTTCCTTACAGGAAGAGATCATAATATGTCATTATTCTGTAGAAGCCTATTAAAAAATTTCTAAGTTTCAATCTCCAACTCAAAATTTAGCTATTTAAATATCAAATTCATAAAAGTTAATTACAAGAAAAATGCCACGAAGCTCATAGTTAAAATCCTCCTAATTCATGAGTGTTTGCTATCTTACATAGAAATAAGTTTGACAGGGTTCCCAATGCTTGCAGGTAATATCCCTGAGAATTCCTCAGGGAATTCGGACGTTGGAGTCAAGAACCCCATATGCTGCCTATAAATTCGGAAATCCTGTGCATTCACAACTACGTGGGACAACAAAAATGCCAATGATGAATTTCTATTTCAATTGTTCATAATATCTTAACCTATCATTAACTGCAAAATTGGGTGAAGTAACCATACAAGACATTCATACCCACATTCTGTACATCTCTCTACACATCGCACTGGGCATTTCTATATCTGAAGTGACAGCTTTAGGATCCTTGATTGGATCTTCTATTCAATGTTTTAGAAGACACGTTACTGAATAAAATGGAAAAAAGGGTTTAGGATATCCATTTCCTTTTCCATCTAGAACATAACCGAGTCTAGAAGTATCCATTTAACGTTTTGAGTTTTGCTTTTCCTTGTCAACAATTGTATCTAGATACATCACTTCAGGAATATGTACATCTGAAGTGTTTTTAGGATCATTTTCAAAATAAAATAAATTATTATGGTTCACATCCATAAAGTGAAAAAAATGACCTACCATTAGGGAATAATTTTAAGAAATTGGTAGTTATGATATTAAATCAACAACCTAAATCTTACTAAGTGTGAGTAGAGATGAGAGACCGCATATTTTTAGAATTATTAAATGATAAAGTATTTTAGAATACTAATTCATCCTTGACCATGTTATTTCCAAGGAAAACCATCTGTGGATGAGTGGATAGATGCAACTTGCAAGCTCTTTGTTTGAATCAATCAAAGAAGGCTCTTTGTGGTTGGTACAACCTTCCTTAGGTTTAAGGGGCATGCTCATAAGTTATCACATTTGATAAGCATGATCCCTCTTTTCCTCTACCGAATTTCCTCCACCAAACCCTAGAGATAATACATGACTGGTTTTTCACTCCTTGCCTCCAAATTCAAAGTAAATTTTTTTCCATGTGGCTATTCATTTCCAATATTTATATCAATTTGCCACCAAATTGTTCTAATTTTTGTGAGCATGCATCAAAACAGTTGATTATCCTTTAGGTTAAATTTCACTTCTAGTATCTAACTTTTAACCAAGAATTTGTTGTAGTTCCAACTATTAAGTAATTTTAAGAGCTACAGTTCACTTTTTATTTATTTGAAGTTGTAAACATGCAGCAACCATCACAGTTCTTCTCAAATTCAAAATACATTTTGGAACCTATAAAAAATTTACTGTAATGGTGGATAAAGTGAGGATGTCATTTTATGATCTCCCCTGGGCTACATCATATAATTTTTTTTGATATTTTGGATACTTGGTTTCTTATTTTATACGTAGTGTTTATAAAATTGTTCATTTATAAGTGTTTATCTCTACAAATTTTGTTTCCAAGGATAAATGACAGCTACCACCTAGTCCAAAAATCATCCAAACAGACACAGCATGTTAGGAGGAGATAACCACAGTCATGCCCAGCCCAAGGGGCATACAAAATAGTCATAACTTAGAAGGATGATGTCACGACCTAGCCTTAAAGGCTCCCAATAACCATGTTTCAAAAAAGTGGATAAAGCCATAGCCATGGTCCAGTAGGAAGGTAAGACGACCCAACAAAAGATGAAAATATGAAAATATAAAAAATTCAAAAGAACTCAAAAGGTCAAAAAAACAAAAATATTAAAATCCCCTAAGGGCAGTTTCCTTAACTTATGGATTTGTCTCTCAATGATGCACTATAAATAAAGAAGCATTCTCATTTGAGCTAGACACACTACACATCTTCATAGCTGATCCAAGGAGAGTATTTTTAGGGTTTAATGTTATTGTCTCTCTCTCTCTCATCACCATCAAAAGTCTGGTTCAGAATTAAAGGCAACCACAGGGGTATTGGATGTTAGAGGAGGAAACCAACAACTTTGGTTGGGCCTGCCTTTAGTTCACGACAACACTACTAGGCCTGTCTCCACTCATATTTTCCATAGATAGGGCCTTCTTTTAGCAATCGATCCCTGCTAGGGAATTTTCTCAGCATTCGATCCCTGTCTAGGGCCTTCTCCACTCAGCTGAGCTATGATTGGAAACTATTCCAAGAACCCAAGCCTTATTTCAGCACAGTCAATAGTCAGTGAAATTCAACATCAGCCTCAGTATTGGTCAGTACATCCTCTGTTCAGTTGATTGGGGTTTGGGTCAATTTGATTGTTGGCAGCAATCTTGTTCAGGATCTTCATTCTTCAACAATATTCTTTTGGTATGTTTTCCCTAGAAGAAAATTCAAATTGATTTTAAAGTTTGGTTCTTATCTTCTTATGTAAAAACTCAGTCATCTCATTTAGAGGAAGATTAATCATTGTTTGGGGTTTTATTCCTTAGGATTCCCCATGAAAAAATTATTTGCATTCCTGTGTATGATTTTGTGGATGATTGTTTACTACTGTTACATAACTCAGAAATTTAATATTAGAATTCTGTAAATATTAAGAAGAATGTTACTGCTATTAAAATTATATCCATGTTATAAATTTATCATTTTCCTCATTGTGGAGGGCACAATTGTTCCATAAGTCATGGTTCCAACAGAGAAGAAGTTCAACATCCTATTACCGGTGCTTGTCCTAGGCCTGTTCGAACAAGTAATTACCATACTACAAGAGCATTGGATTACACCTTATTTCTGGAAGTTGAGGTGATGATTGGTTGGGGAATTTATTGAACACAAAAATGAAAGTTGAAGCAACACCGACTAAAAGGTAGTGGGGAAGACTATAGGAAATAATATTACCGGTGTGGCTCAACTTTGTAAGCATTTAAAATCCCTTCCAATTGACTTTGCAAATGCTAGTATGCCCACCTCACATCCATCAACAACTATGGGCATCCTAAAGCCCCATCTCATATTCAAAGAGAATTTCTTGAGCTCATTAGTGACCTCAATAAAGGATTCAGTTTAAGTGAAAATATCTACAAACTTATTTATTCTTTTCTTGTTTAAGTACTCACACTTCAACATACAAACCTACATTCCACTATCTCACACGCCCCACTACCAGCCCCCCATCAAAGCAAGACTTATTAGCAATTATATCAAACACTCATCTAGTTTAAATACTCCAGTCCTTTTCTATAGGAACCAACTTGGTACAAAATCACTATGCCCATACAACACATAAATGACACAAACAACATATTTAACATAGATATAAAGGAGAAGAAGATCGAGAAACATGAGATTCTCTCAATGACAGTTTCAAAAATGTCTATAGTTCAATTACAAGGAAAATATTTAATTTCCTAGGAACTCGATTTGGATTCATGATATTTCTTGTAAATGTTTGGCAATGTATGATTGGCAGCGTAGAAAAAAAATACCATACTTGGTTAATGTCCATGGCTACTAAATTTCAAATTATACAAAATATTTAGCAAATACAAATGTTTATTACTCATGAGAGCTTCAATCTCACAATGCCTATGAAAAATTTAAGCAATTTCTTTCAGAGTTCTTGTAGTCCAGTGTAGTGGGCAAAAAGGATTTCATCAAATAAAATTAAGCACCTATTACACCTCTAAACAGTTGGGAGACATGGTGATTATAGACATTATAATTTGAGTAACACCATGTGCCAAAGAGATCATTAGATCCATTTAAGATAATGAGATATCTTGGTTAGAACTGATATCTTAGAAGGAGATTCACATGGCTAACTGACATGGAAGAGAGTAAGGCTTCTTGGGCTTTGAGTTTTGATAACTTAAGCAGTGCACCAATCAAAGATAAAGGTTCATCTGTGCTCAAAACCATATGAAGGCACTTAAAAGATGCAAAATGCACCTGAGATGGATTAAGAATGATTTCAAAAATAACTTGTCATTTTCAATAAACTTTCAATCTTGCTAATCCTAGCCAAGATGGCATCCCACTGAGTGATACCCCTTAGTAAAACGATGTAGGATATCAATGAAAGGGGATTAAATTGAATATTATAGAAAGGGATAGGGATATGGATACATTTTTTTAAAGTTTAGATATGAGAAAGAAACAACATAAACACACACACACAATAGAGAATATATGTCTTAGCCTTTTCTAAAACCGGAATCATGTTAGTGCACAAAATTGTTGTAATTGGAGTATACCAATATGACTGAGTCCAGAGCTTCATAAACGTTATCCTTATGTTCATGTTTTTCTCAGAGTGGGTTGACCATGGATTGACTTAGGGAAAATGGTCCAACATGGACTCATTTCAGTATTCATCATATGTGGTTATCTTATGTACAACATCACATGGTATATTCTTCAGTGTGTAACATACAATTACATGTACCTCGTAAGTTTGACTCTCATATGGAGGTCCATGATTGACTTTGTATATATATATTCAGATGGGTGTTTTGAGGGTCACATCTTGATCCCCTCGGTCTCAACTTTCTATTTGTATATTACATTGTATGGTTCTTCAATAATGCACACTTCCCTATGTAGCACACATCTATCCAGGAAGTGGTCAGAGTTGGGGTTGCAGGGTTGACAGGTGGTTCCGAGTAGGTTATCTATGTTTCAATTGGTTTTCATATTCAGTTTGATGGTTTTTATCAGTTTGGCTTGGTCAAACTTAGCAGGGCAGTGTGGCATCTTAGTCGACATGTCTTTAGATGACTTGTTGTGGTCTTCAAATGACTCTGCTTTTTCTATGGAGAGTGAAACTATATATTGATTTTTAGTACAACAAACAATCGTTGTTGAAACCAAGGTGAATGTGTAACATGAGGTGGACTTTCTATTACCAATACAACCTGCTCAATCTGAATGTGTAGCCAATCACTCTAAAATATTTTGTAGGCAGCTTGAGATGGATTCTGAATTCATAACAACTAGAGGTATGCTAAGAGAAATTTGGTTTCTTTTATAATTTATTTTTTATTACCATACATTGGTTTTATTTGATATTTAACAGTTCATTAATGATAGGGAGTTCTTCAAAGTGCCAAAGAAATAGTGGTGAATTGGTGAAACCCTACGGTATAGTCAATTTTGTAGCACAGAGTTGCTTTTTCCGACAATGGTGATTGATCACTTGCCTTTTGGCTAACTGCTTTTTCTTAAATATTAGTAGTATTATAAAAATCAAGTAGATACCTATTATTTCAAAATTGCATAAGAATTTTCCATAGTGAAGCAAAAAAGAGATCGATACAAAGCAAAAAAATATTGAGTGGATTAATATGAATTGTTGATTTTTAGGATGACAGTGCACATCATGACTATATGAATATGAAAATAGGCTGAGGCACATGTAGTTTTCCGATAAAGATGAAACAACTTCCCTAAAAATATCTTCTTGGCTGGTGCATTTGCTAGTCTCTGACCTATCAAATAGATTTCAAATACTTTACCCGTGACCTTTAGCTAGAAATTGAGATAGGATAAATTCAATTTCGAGATGGTCAAGCACCGCATTTCTAATGTCAGCCACTATAAAGTATAGATCATTATTAAATTTCAAAATAAAGTAGAGATTTTTTTTAAATTTCCCAAATTCAGGAGAAAAATTAAGCAGAGACAATGTCTTCCAACCCTAACATGTAAAACATTAGCGTAAAATCCTCACTCAAAATACCTAGATTCTAGACCATGTGTCAAACCACAATGGTGAACAATGTTTTAAAACTATGGAATTGTAAAAATGATTGTAAACTGAATATCTCTAATTCAAACCGTAAATATTCTAATTTTGAAAAATCACTTAAACCCCCTTCTACCAAACCCTAAACATCTCAAATGCAAACATATATGCTCTGAAAAAAAATGCAGAAGGATATGAAAATACAACAGTATTTGAAATTATGTCAATTGTGATTACCTCACCTTGGAATTAATCTCCTTGAGTGGCTTTGATATGGAGGTGTCATTTGACAACATAATCATCATTCACAGCCAATTCCATACTTAACCTGCCTCTGAAAATATTGTATCCTCTTTCTTTCATATTGGGGTTTATTGAGATCCACCATCATTTTATACCCTTCAAAAAGTTCCATATCTGTTAGGTTTTCTTCGATCCCACAACAAAATTGGCTTCAAGAATGTATTGAAATGTAACACCCCCAACTCTCCAACCGGCGAAGAGGACGCTACCATAATAATATCTACCCGAGAAACTAGCCCCATAAACATACACATAATAAAAATTGGAATGATTTGAACTAGAACATGCTTAGATTCATAATATTTAACACACATCGAAAGCAAATCCATTCCATTCATTCACATGTTCATTGTAATTCATTATCAAATGTAAATGCAGAGATTTAAACACAAGAATACTTATCTTATGAAGAAGCTCGTCCCGCAACCAGCTATGTCACTGCAACGTTTCACCCAACCATAGGTCAGTGTGCTCCTTAATCTCTCAGCAACACTACAACCCGTGAGCTAGGCATGATTCCCCAAGGAAAAGGAAACTAGGTAGGCTCACATATAGCCAAAGATATGTCAAAACTCATTCAAGCCAAAGCTATGTTTGGAAGCACTGTCTGCTAAGCTAGTGGGCTCACTGAAGAGCTAAGGATGCCTACACCAAAACTAGCTTGACTCCTAATACATCCACACACACCCAACACAAGGAATCATTCCCTTCTCTGTTGCACAGTCCCTCAGGCCATGAATTCCCTTCCAATGCTATTTAGGGGGGTGTAGAGAAGAGAGCCATCCCTCTAGCTCTATCTATGAGGCTCCTGCAAATCACTAGGTTTGTCAAGCAACCTCCTTTCCACTCCTACACAGTCCAAAGACCAATTGCATACACATAAATATACACCATTTCTGGGTTGAGGAAAACAATTCGGCAACAAAATGGATTTCCAAGGAGGGTATGAACAACCCACTAACAACAAATCGTATCCCAGGGATGTTTTGTCCCTAACGTAGCCAAAAACAAATTCATCAACAACACCCAAGACGATGTGGTCTCTCCTCAAAAATCGCTGGGTAACATAGAAACGATTTTCAGCTTGAAAAATAGTGGGGAATGCAACAAGAAACGTTGGGGAAGAAACCCAACCACAAGAACATCACGAAAACAAAATTCTGAACCTCAAGAAAAATGAAGAACGACTGCCCACAAGAGGAAGAAATACAAAACAAATCCAAAAATCGTGGATTTCACACTTAGCAAATTCCCAGCTACTTGAGGGAGCCCCAACGTGGGTGAATGATGATGAGGAAAAATCCCAGGAGCCCCAATCGTGAAGGAGAAACATACCACAGGAAAAATCGTCCAGGTGAAACAACTCCCAAGCTTCCCTACGCGAGGCAAAAATGAATAACGTGGATGTATGTCCCAATGGCATACATTTTTGGGTGTTTACTTGCCCAAAAAGTGAAAATAGATTTTCCCCAAAAATGGGTTTTCCCCAAATTCGAATTTCCTACCCATACTCCTCCCATCTGGCATGCAATAACTACTTCAACCAATTTCTGGTAGAATTAAATGATTGAGTGAATGAGACAAGAAAGGTAGTTGACTATTTCATGGACTCTCCCTTTGACATTTGTCTTTTCCCCATTGGCCCCAGAGGTTAAATATTTCCCCCTCCATATCCTTAGGAAAATCATGTCCCCATCTCTTTTAATGTTGCATAAATATATCCGATTGTGGGTATTTTAATTAAAATGCATATTTACATGATGCCAAAAATTATAATGTGTCGGATAGCACGATATACCATTGGCAACGATTTTAATCGCCGAAACATAAAATATTAAATCGATGGTGGGGATTTTGCCTTTAGCTCCACACAACGATTAATTATAATAAATACATCATATACATTTTTAATGCAAATGGGGTCAAAACCGGGGTGTTACATGAAATGTCTGGATCCAAGAATTATTCAATCCTGAAATAATTTTACTCAGCTCATTCATGGTTAATATAACATAAGACCAATAAAGTGAGTGCTTATTAATCAAAATCGAATGAAATAGTAAGAAAAATACTCAAATTAACAAAGAAATAGTGCAGTGAGTTTACACTCGATAAAATCAAATAGACATCAGGAGAAGCATTGAATACTTGAATCGATCAATTACCATAATAGTATCCTGCATGAGGAAATCCAATATACTCAGAAAATACAACCATTAAATTCTTTCAAACTAAAGATGCACATTTCGTAAGAGGTTAAACCTGTATATCGGTATTTTACAAAGATAGAAAAACAATGTGACCACGTTTTCAAGAGTATAATTGCATTTTTAAGAAAACCATCTCACCTTAACAAGTCGATCCAAAATATGTGAAGCACTCTATACATTAGGATACAAGTTTGCTGAGAGCTTTAAGGAAGAATTGAAATTTGGTTAAAAAACACAATGATATCTCCTTGTAAAACCTAGAAAAGAACACGGGGAACAATTAAGTCTAACAACCAGAATTATAGAACTACCCCATGAAGACAAAAAAAATGATATTTAAAAAATCCTTTTCAAAATGTGAAATTGAGGAATAAAGTCCCAAATAATTTTTCTACCGTTGTGATGTTATAGAGAGATTCACGTGTAGTATCAGACCCTGCTATCTTGGTCAAAAACAGAATTGATAACTGGTGGAACAATTTTATAAAACAACATAGATAAAAACATTAATGTAAATGCTTTTGACAAAAATCAATGTGCTAATAGCATATTACCATGAAGTAGAAATAAATATAGAGAGAAATTTAGAAAAATGAAACATATTTTCATTCAAACAAATATAACACTCAGCTTCCATGGTGATTTAGGGTTCAGGATCTTGGCTGCAGATGGAAGGTGATATTTCTGTACACTCCTCGTACCAGCATACCTCATTCTTCCAACCACCATTATGATTCATTTGCCATATTTTGTATATCTTCCTGCGCACGGGAAAGGGTATTCCATTTTCAAGAAGAGCACAGAGCATTCTTTTGAAAATTTTAAAAACAATAGGGCGAATGAAGGTTCAGAGAGCGCTCTTTTGAAAATTTTAACTTGATTATTTTTAAAACAATAGGGAGACTGAAGGTTTAGAGAGCGCTCTTTTGAAAATTTTAACTTGATTATTTTTAAAACAATAAGGAGAATGAAGGTTTAAACATGGGGTAAAAACATTTTTTTATGTTTTATTTTGGGGGGAACATTTATTTTTGGATGAAATGGAATAATAAAGATTATTTTTTCAACATAAAGAGGGGGTAGTTAGTTTATAAAAGGTGGGACGAGGTAATGAAAAGAGGGAAATTTGGATTGAAAATTATTTTTATTTTTTTATTTTTTAATGCAAAAGAAAGTAATATGGCAAGGACTTATCAAAGGTAGACTAGGGTATTGACGGTTTTCTACCTGGTTCAAGTTTGCAATCAAGTCATTGGTGTGACAAAATTCATGTTGGAAATCATATTATGGATAAGTTGGTGGACATGAGAAGGTTCTAGATGAATGACATATCTTTAAAGACATGGTGAGATGATGATGACCTTTAGCAGATTGAGTTGATGACATGAACAATGACAACAAGATGATAGTAATAAGAAACCTACAGGTTGGTTGGCCTCTACACATACAAGCAAATACAAGTGGCAACCTACAGGCTAGTAAGCCATGATGGAAGCCTCCATAGGCTGCCAAAAGGACCAAAAACACAAAACACAGTAGCCCATGTTTCTATGTTGGTTGTTTGGGTCAACAACATCCATCCAAAGACGTATTATATATAAGTCATTGCATTTGAGAGAGATATCCATTCACATCATCCATCAAAGAGATATATTAGTGTCATAATGTACCAAACCATCATTTTATCTGCTGGATAGAATCAACCTTGCTTGAAATGTTCAGTAAGGATATTCAAAGCTCTAAGTCCAGGTGAGTGAACCAAGCTGCCAGTTTATTCAAAGGTTATGAAGAGACCAGTCTGGTAACACTACAAATGACAATAAGAACTGAAACATATGAATTCAACGCAAGACTAATGGGATTGAGGATTGAAGAGAATATCAGCAAACAGAGTTTCTTTCCATTGACATTTGTTAACTTGTTCCAGGATGGAATGGCATTACACTACCTTCACTTCAGTTTAAAAAAAAAAAACTACCTACCTACACCCCTAAAGTGCAAGGTATTCTCTAGGGTATAGTTGAGGACAACTACTAGAAGTGTTGCCACTATCACCTTCCAAAAATCCCTCGACATTTTAGTGCATAACAGTTCATTCAGTAGTTATTGGTCCTATGAGCGAGTGCATTTCAATATGGCTTGTTGTTTTCTTCAATAGCTAAGAATAGTGTTTAGGTTTGCTAGACCAGAGAATGGGGGTAGCTTTAGTATTATAACCAATATTATCAAGAAAATGTTAAAAATTCATATTCTTCTAGCTAGTCATTTTTTATGCTATGACTAAATTGGTCGTTTATGTTAGTCATTTTTAACTTTGTCACTTATTGTCTAGTCATATTTGTTAACTGGTGACTAAATTAGTCATTAATTTTAGTCGTTTATAGTTGGGTCAATCAAAATTGCTCATATTTAGTAGTAAATCACTTGAAAAACCTATGGTGACTAGAATTTTTAGTCACATAGTCACTAATTCTTCATTTTTTACTAGTGTTCTTGGCACCTACACACCTTTTAATGAAAAACACATTTTCAGGATTCCTATTGCATAGTATCATAGCAATAAAATCCTACACTGTGTGAGGAGCGGGTTCACCATCCCAATGTTTTTTGAAAAAATCCACAAATGTGTCGTAGTATAACTAGAATTCAACGTGGTATCAACAACAACAAGTGTCCCTAATCGCATTCGGCCTAATATACCATGGTTTTAACTTATTGAACATTGTAAATGAGATCTGGACACCGGGATTTGATTCTTTGAATTCCTCAAACGAAGCAACTCCTGTCATGTCCATAACATGCTTACAATGCTCCTTATAAATGCCTCTACCAGAACGTTGTCGCATGACATGTTTTCCATTAGAGGAAATTTGAGGTCTAAAATGGGCTTCCTAAGGAAAATAATAAAATAATAGTTAAAATAATAAAATAATAGTTATTAATTTTGGAGGAAGAATGAAAAAAACTACTTTTTTTGTTCGTATTTTCGACATATCTCCATGTGTTTTTACTCAAATTCTGAGTGGGAGATCTTGTTGGATGCGGAATTTAATTCCGAATCCAACAAGTACCCACACTGGATATTTTTTAAAGACCCTGCTACCCCAAAAATAAGAAATACCTGAAAAATGTGATGATGACATCATCATCACGTTTTTTCAGGTATTTCTTGTTTTATTGGTAGCGGGGTCCATCAAAAGTATGCAGTGTGGGTACTCGTTGGATGTGGAATTAAATTCCACATCCAACGAGCTCTCTCTCTTGAAAATTGAGTAAAAACACAGGGAGATATGTCGAAAATACGAACAAAAAAAGTAGTTTTCTTTTATGACAAATATGTCAATTCAACCATTACGGTTGACTCATTTTATTGAAATTCTATTGGTTCTTGAATTACAACTCAAAAAATTTATTGTTGGCGCATTTTCTTATAAGCCCTATTTTAGACCCCAAATTTCCTCTAATGGATCTGGTATAACATGAGAATGGTTTTCCCAATACTCTATCACCTTCTCTCTTATGCCCTATTCCATCCATTCTTTATATGTTTCTCTGTATATAAGAGCCCAACAAGCAGCTTCATCATTTCATCTATCTTTAGCCTGAATTTGGTGTATTTGTGCAGTGTTTTTCTTGAAACGTGGAGCAACTTTGACATTGTTGTGACTATTCGATTTCTTGAGGTGCTTCGTGCTACAATAGCGGTTGTAATTTCCCTACGAGCAGCGTTGATATCCATTTTTCTTGACTTTCCAAATGCAGATAGTGTAGTTGTTACATTTTTTGTTACATTCTCACATGAATTTTTATTTTTAACATCCTTAAAACCCAACAACTTTGTGGCACGTTTCAATTTTTTTGTGTTTTATCAATCCATGTAGGATTTGAGCTTGTGTAATCACTGATTGCTGTTCAAACTACAACTTGATTATGTTACTAACATGCTCTTTGATTTTTCGATTAGGGGTTGGGTTCCCGAACTCTTCTTGAGTGGCATCATCCAACCCTCTTAAACGATTAGCAGCCATTCCAATGTCATTGAAGCTCCCAATTACTCTTGAGAAATCAGAGGGTGCACGATCCTGTGATGACTGGCCAGGATCTAGCAATAAATAAATACAAGCTCAAGAATAAATACAAATAAATGCAAGCTCAAGAATAACATTTTATTTTACTTATCATATTGTCATTGTTAGTTAAAAAATTAGCAAATAAATTATACAAGATTGAATAACATTTTATTTTAAATTTATCATATTTCCATTGTTTGTTAACAAATTAACAAATAAATACAAGATTGAATAAAATTTTATTTTACTTATCATATTTTCATTGTTTGTTAGGAATCTGAATCAGCGTCAGAGGACATGTGTCCCTATGAAGGTGATAAGTGTTGTCGACGAGGGCTTCAATGCTATCAGTCCAAATAACCAAACTAAGGGGATCGCCCCCTTAGGAGAGAGGAAGAACGTGGTGGAGCAATGATGGTTGTAGTAGTAACTAGAGATGAATATGGACCCCGGTTTAAATCAACTTCCTAATGGTTCAAAGGTAGTCACTCAGCCACCAAGGTTTTCTCAGGCTTGAGTATTGGGGCAATACCCCTCACTTTACAGTGCAGGTAAAACTGCTAACCTCTTAGCCATAAACAACAACTCTTTGGTTTTCCTCACAGGTGGGAATATAGTCAATCCGGTCGGGGTCATTGCCCTTTTCACTTGGTAGGTCCTCTCAATGGCCATCTACTTCGGGGTTCCTGTGGTACTCCTCATAATGAGTTTTAGGGAAAATCCCAAGTACTTCCCATAGTTGTTGCGGATGAGACTTATGTCCCAAACCGGATGTTATTAAGTAAATTATGTTACTCTACCAAACTGTCCCATTAACGTAAGGCTGGTGCTTATGCACGTTAATGTGATTGTAATTGTAATTTTTGATTTTCTTTGAGATCACCATTGTCATCAATGCTTAAATCCATATGATTCCTAGTCATTTGTACATGATTGTAATGTAATTGTAATTGTAATTGTAATTGTATTGTAATTATCATCAATATCATATAATGTAATGTAACTGTAATTTGAACACTATGAAAATGTTCATATATGAATATGAAATTAAAATCATATTAAAATCGATGAAAGGAGAGATAAGGCTATAGAAAAGATGAAGAAAATAAGTTCAACATTAAGAGGAGAAGATGCACGTCAACCTATGATGGTGCAATCAACTCCCATTGAGAACAATCTTTGTAATTTTTGACATAAAAATTATATATATGTGAGGCTATATTATCAAAATATAATTCATTTACATGTGAGGCTATATCATCAAATTATAAAATCCATTTGTATGTGATGTTATGTGAGGGTAATAGATATATGCATATTCATTTAAAACTAGATATTATGCTAGAATATTATGCACTATATAATTAATTATACTCATCAACCATTCAGTAATTTCATTGGACAACTAGAACTACTCATACGATAATACACTTTGTATATATGTAATTTAGTGTAGTGGTTAAACATTTTCTTCAATTCTTTCACAACACATACCATTATTTCACATGTACATAAGTGGTTTTAGAAGGTTGTATATATACATGCACATACAATGTATATAAGTTTATGAATTAATTACAAAATTATAATTAAATTCTAAACAATTTAACATGTATATATATATAAAAATTATGAACATGCAATTTACATACAATTATGAATTCATACATGAATATACAATGTATATAAGTTTATGAATTAATTACAAAATTATAATTAAATTGTAAACAATTTAACATGTATATAGAAAACAATTATGAACTAGAACACTATGAAATTGAATATATGAATATGCAATATGAACTTATATGAATATGTGAATATGAAATTATACAATTTACATACAATTATGAATACATATATATGATCTCATACATGCACATACAATGTATATAAGTTTATGAATTCATTATAACATTACAATTACAAAATTATAATTAAATTCTAAACGATTTAACATATATATA